>VXBJ01007310.1:334432-624791 GCA_013400055.1 Nycticryphes semicollaris
AAAAAAAAAAAAAAAAGTTTTATGCTGTGACAGCACCATTCTGAATTTTATATCTTTTATCAAGGAACAAACAGTACAAGCAATTGTTATGAAAAGGGACACACCAAATGCCAATGGCATTTCACTGTGCTTCTTCCTTGGCGACATGAGAGAGAATCTGGAATTCATTTCAAGCCTTACATGCACCAGAAATAAAAACCTGTGCATCTGTCAACTGTAAAGTGCAGTACAACCTACCTTTGGACCTGGATCACCACGATGACCTTTGGCACCTCTGACACCTGGACCACCCTGTGAAGCACAAGCACAGGACTTGCTGAAAAAAGACGCTCTCACATAAACAAAAACGACATCCAGAGAAGCCCAAACAGTATTTTCTTGTTCCTGAATCAGTGTTCAGGAATCGGTGAATGCTCTATCCATATCCCTTCCACCGGAGTAATTAAACTGAGAGCATATGAAAGTGTGGCCATCCACAGGAACAGATTTAAACACAGATGTGACTACTCTCTAAAGCCAAGAATGCACACCACGTAAGCATCAAAATAACATGGAAAGCTGTGATAGAGATGGAAATGTATACATATGGTCATGGGTTCCCTTCCAACTGCTGAAACCTGCACATCTGTCTGTTCTCACCAGAAATCACCACATTGTTAAAGGCTGAGTTTCCAATGACCGGAGAACACTTTCCAGCAAGGACAACTCCAGAATCTACTCGACTTGCCATGGTTTAATTTAGAGCTGCTCTTAGGTAAAATACTCTTTTGCCCATTTTTCTCTTTTTTTTTTGCTTTCTTCAGCAGTGCCTACATCTGTTAATGATTTATTAACCAACTGTTGCCTTTTTTATTAGTATCATCTGAGACACTGGAGTTGCAAATATCTATGGATGGCTGCCATGGACGTGTTTTGCATATACAATCCTGCATGTGCTTTGGGCTCCAGGACAGCATAAATAAAGATTTTTTTCCCCACTTTTTTCAGATCCATTTCCCTCTTCCCCCAACTAAGTATATTAATTAACCTCTTATGTTACAAGCCTTACAGTAATTCTGCCCTTCTTTGAACTCAAAAAGGACCTTCTACAACTAGGCACCATAACTGAATAGCGTTCTTTTGAGGCTACAATAAGTAGTTTCCAGCTCCCAAATTCCAGGTCCTCACATTTCTGCATTTCAACCCAGTAGCTCCATCTGCTCTTTCTCCTGCCTTTGTCTTTCTCCTATCCCTCTCTCAGATTAAATAATCCTATGCAAATACTCAACAAAGTAACTGTAACTTGTTAATATAAACAAAATCACAGCTTTCTCCCATTTCATTCTCTGAAACAGATTACATTTTTAATGAGTAAGAATAAATACTCTATAATAGCTTGATGATGAGCCATTAAATCATACACACTGAATTTGTTGCTTGTATCCATGTTTTGAAAGCAGTATCCTTTGCATGATGGAAGGACAAGTTCCAAAAGCATTGATTTAAGATGAAAACATCACAAAAGCCTCCTTCATTTTTCTTATAGAATCATGGAAACATAGAATGGTTAGAATTGGAAGGGACCTTAAAGATCACCCAGTTGCAACCCCCCTGCCATGGGCAGGGACACCTCCCACTACAGCAGGTTGCTCAAAGCCCCATCCAGCTTGGTCTTTAGCACTTATCAGTTGTGGGGCACCCACCACTTCTCTGGGAAACCTGTTCCAGTGTCTCACCACCCTCACTGGCAAGAATTTCTTCCTAATATCTAATCTTAATCACCTCTCTTTCAACTTAAACCATTACCCCTCTTGTCCTATCATAACATTCCCTGATAAAGAGTCCCTCTCTCCACCTCTCCTGTAGGCCCCCTTCAGATACTGGAAGGGTGCTGTAAGGTCTCCCCAGAGCCTTCTCTTTTCTAGGATGAACAACCCCAGCTCTCTCAGCCTGTCTTCATAGGAGAGGTGCTCCAGCCCTCTGATCATTTTCATGGCCCTCTGCTGGACCCGTTCCAACAGGTCCATGTCCATCCTGTGTTGAGGACTCCAAAGACGGACACAGTACTCCAGGTGGGATCTCACAAAAGTGGAAGAGAGGGGCAAAAACTTGTTTGGGTGGTTATTGCCCAGAACTACTAGATTGATATGACTAATTTCAAAATTTTCATTTTTTCAGCTTCTAACTCTAGCCAAGAATTCCTGTTAGGCCTTTTTCTCTTATTTTAAATTAAAGCCAGTGCATTCCCCCAGAAACAGTTCCTAGTCAACTGCTATCAAGTCGCCTCCGTATTTCTTTTTAATAGTTAAAACCTATGAAGCACCGAAGACTTTTCTTTGCAATTCAACTTCTCCAGTCCCCCAATGTTGTTTTTTTTTTTTGTCTCCTTCTTCACCTTCTCCAGTTCTGCAGTGCTCCTTGCAAATGCAGGCATCAGGTTTGTGTGATATCTTAGTTTTACGTCATGGGAGAAACTTCAGAGAACATGATCAAATTCTGGCAAAGATGAAGCCAGAAAAACAGTATCCCATAATGAAAACTGCTGAATAATCTTACCTCTAAACAATACTTTGTCTTACTCAAAACAACCCACTTCCTAAAAGAGCTTAAAGAAATATTTCCAGAGTTACTGTCCCAAAAAAATGGAAGCCTTTTATTTGGAGTCTTTTTAGTCTAATGTCTAAAACTGGCTACATGGTAGAATCTTTATCCCTTTAACAGAAAAATCCTTGGCTTAGAGAAAAGTCACATGATATTTTAATGACTTGGAGCAGTGTTGGCCAGACATAGCACACGTGACATTCTGACTGTTGGTCGGCACAGAGATGAACACTGACTTTATTCTTTTGCTCTGCTTTTTCCTTGGCCTCTTACTTTTTTTCCAGAGCTATGCCATCTAACTGTCTGGCAAAAAAGTATCACTCATAACAGGCTGAGTTCCAGAATCACATAATCCCCTGCCTAGGCAGTGATTTTTCTGCTTGATTTTAAGCCTCCTCTTGCATGGCACTATGCTACTCAAAATATTGTTAATCCTGAACGTAATAAAGAGAAGTACATTATTCATTATTTTACTGCTGGATTAAGCTTTGGCAACTCCTGACCTGTGTATGTTTTGAACTCCAGTAACACACATCCTTCCAGTCAAATAATTTTTAAATATTTTACATTTTACTGTGAAACATGGTCAAATTGCTCAATTTCAGTTGCATTTTTGTGAGAATTATCCCATTGTCTTTTTCACAGAACACAAGTTTGACACCTCTATACAGACATTAAAACCATTAAGGTTTGATTTGTAAGCTGCATTCAAATAGGAGAAAAGAATAATTTTTCCTTGTTCAAGATACACCTCTTCAGTGAATTTTCTCCTGAATTCCTTTTCAAGTTTTTGTACCAGAGCTTGAAGAACAGTTCTTGCAGAAAGACTAATCTCTGAGCTATTACTAGGATAAATGTCTGCTATGTTCACTAGTTCTTTCTCTTCAAAGCATGCTTTTGGAGCATCCAGGAGACAATATGAGCAGAGAAACACGTGGTTCAAACTTGTTCACAAGAAGGCCTCATCTCAGGCTACCTCAGCAAGCAGCCCTAAAATGCCAATCAGTTATCAATCCAGTTGTAAAAGAAGAAAAACCACATGACCATTCTACAAACATCCCAGTTAGGATTCTCATTAAACCAAACCAATAACAGACCATTGCAACCAGAGCCTACAACTTTTAGAAACAGCTAAAAATCAGACTTAGGATGTGAGACTGAGTTATCTAACTTTAGTGAGCCATGTGTCTCTCTTGGTTGTCTGGTCTGATCCATTACTTGAATTCTTCCACAAAACAGTAAAGAAAAAGGAGATTTATCCTCTCTTTTTAAGAGAGTATGCTGAGATAGAATGGAAGTCAAATAATTGTCTTCCAGAAGAGAGTATCTCATTCCACTGGTTACCCAAGGTACTCAGATGTACATTGACTTAACATTTACGCAGTAAATGCTTAGATGAGTGCGATCAATGTAACACCCCAAAGTACAGGTAAAAGTTGTGACAGTGTGTATTTCATCATTCACTGACAAGCTAGAAAAAGTTTCAATTCAACTTGCACCAAAGCCGTTTTGTTTCTTCCTCTCTCTGCTTCACTGCTTTTGGATACTTCTCTGCCTCTAGGAGCTCTCAGAAGAACCAGCACTTTCAGTTCTGCTTTCCAGTAAGTACTTTTAGGGCTTTTAAGACAGAAAAGTGTCCTTTCATCATTTATCACACAAGTGGCATTGTCTTACTCCAAATCTTTAATTCATAAGAATACTGTAAACTTAGCATTTCAGAAAGCTAAACTCAAGAGCCACAATTAATACACACTTGCTAGAGCAGATAGACAGCAGGTGACCAAAAATTTTAAAATAAATGGCACTATCACATATCTTTTAATGCTACAGACAGGTAACAGGCTAATATTTAGATTACGCTAACTACTTTGGGTATCAATTAAACTATTAAAAATTTGACTGACTTATTGGATGAGAGGGTTTTTTACAGCATATTACTTAGCATCTTTCCTATAAACTGAATGCAATTTTATCTCTTTGCCAACACTTAAACCCCCAATTTAACCTTATTAGTTATACAATGGCAGTGTATTCACATGTCTTGGAATAAAGGTGGCCAGTGGACTATTTGACTACGGTTGACTATAAATCTGAATAAAACCTTACCGGTGGTCCAGGAGGTCCAAGGGGACCCTTATTAGCTTCTGAGCAGGAACAAGCATGAGGAAGGGCTGGGCAGTTTTCTTCATCTCTCTAAGGAAAGATCAAGGCAGGAAGAGAATGATGTCCAAAAGTTTGATTCAGAAGTTAAGAATTTTATGAATCTAAGACATACTACTATGTGGATGCCTCAAAAGCACCTACTTGATTTAGAAACATACATCACACTGACTTCCAATAGGACAAGTAATACAAACAGATCTGAGCTTATTTGAAAACACTTAACCATCCGTTTCCATTACAACATTTGTCTCAATAAAAGGGAAAGTAAGAGGTAAACTCTGGAGTTATTGAAAGAGGTTTCTTACCAAGCCAGGAAGCTCACAGCATTTGTCCCGATTGGCCCATGAGGTAGCACAAACAATTTCAAACATCTGTAACTGCAACTGTTGCAAAACAAGGGTGATGTACAAAGTGAGTGTTAGTTGTAAAATCAGTGCAAAATGGAGCCATCCGCAGGCAAAAGTACTTTCGATTCAAGCATCCAGATTAGACAGAGGAGAAGCTATCAATTGAGAGCAGCCAGTCACAAATATGCTAAAGTAAACAGTAAAAAGCTTGTGTTCTAACCAACTTGTCCAAATTACCAGACACTAAGTGAATTAAGCAAGCTGCAGGCATTTGTTGGATTATCCCCACCTCCTTGATTAAATTCCTGTTTTTTCCCAATGGTTCCTCCCAGTACTTTTTTCTCTAGCACAGGAGGCATCAAGAAACAGGCAAAAGACCACAGCTTCTCAAAGCTGAGTAATTTCTCTTTACGCGCTGATATGGTGCTCAGATTTTATTTGGGACAAGGTCTACTGTAGCCTATTACTTACACTGGAGCTGAGCCACAAATAATATTTAACATCTTCTCCAGTTTTATTTTACTTTAGAATATGCCCTCTCTTAGCCATGTTATCCCTAGGCAACTTAAGTTTAAGGATGGTGAAAAGCTCACTCAATACACGATGACATTGGGCAGAAAATTCCCACCATAGGCCTGGGAACATGGTTTGGACGGGAATTTAATCTACAAGAACACACACAACTGGTAAAAATAATGGGTGCTAGGTACTCAGAACCAATATACTAAATAGGACTCAATGGTAAAAGTAATTGTCTCCTTTGCAGCCTTGAACTGAACAAAGGGATCTAGAGAGATGAAGCTTCCTTCTGTTACTATTTCTATTCTTTTTCCATGCCTCATTTATGTGCATACCGAATAGAGAGGGGAATGGAACAGAACATCCCATTATATTAACCCCATATGTTAAAAAATGTGAGGAACTGCTAGAGATAGAACTCTCTTTGGTTTTGTTCCCATTATTATTTTCAGTGGCATTATTTTAACACTAGAACAGAGGACCAAATTTAAAGACTTTCTTAAAAATCCACTGCTTCTAAAGCTGTTGAAATGAACTACATATGTGCACCTTCAGTTTTGCCTCTTTTTTTTCTTATATAAATCAACTATTATATTTTAAACAATGGAATACTTTCCTACACATAGAAAATCTTATCTGCCAGCAGATTAGCTGGTCTGTAGATACGCTGTACTCCAGGTGCAGATTCATGTGAGCTACCTCCATGAGAAACACCTTCCACAGCTGAAGCACAGAATGAAGGCCCTTGGTTTGGCTCCACAAAGGTTTATCCTGAGTCCGACACGTCTGTGTCCCTGGCTATGCCAAATGCAAACTGACTCCATGTGCAGCCACTTAGATGCCTCTTCGCTACACATCCCAAAGCTACTAATTCTGGCAGGGCTCATTAGTCTGAGCACAGCAGCACATGAACATACTGCTCTGGGACTCAGAATGACCCTGGGCATTTGCATGATACTACACTTAAGCAAAGATGACATCCCAGGAAAGGAGTGCGGAAACACCCAAGCTGGTTGTGCAGAAAGCAGCTTAGGTTCTGAAGTAAGTTGTATTGACATTTTTTCCATAACCCAATCCATCCCAAGCTATTCTGGTATCCTGCACAATGGAAGGTTGACTGTATTGGCTAAATTCATGCAATCCTACATAGGCATGTATATGCATTCATTTTCTCTGGATTAGGTGATCTAGAGATCCATAGTGATCTTTAGCATGTTGGTGTAAAAGATCGAGGAAGGAGACATTCCCTGAATTGCTGTATTTGCCATCCAAATGTTGAATGACTCAGTATTCTTACTTTAAAATATTATGTGGGTTGCTCTGATTCAAGCTAAATAACTAAACAAAGCTGTCTTTGCTACTGTTAAACTTTTATTCATAATTCTCTGCATTCATAGTGATTTTACTTTCTAAATATCCAGCCCTGCAAGTAGAACCAATAAGACAGAAAAGTCTGCCCGTCCTCATCTGATCAGACTACAAGGATTCTACAGGATTTCTACATTGAGCTAAACAAGTTAAATTTAGAAGAAAAGGAAACATCCTTAAAGAGAAGGTTTGTAAATTGTTTAAAAACACTGTTTTAAAGCTGGGCTTTTCAGTAAATCCCACTGAAGGAATAAAGAAAATGACTTGCTGCATGTCACAGTCAGGTTTCATTGCCCAAGGTGGCTGGAATGCCTAATCCAGAGGTGCCACACTATTAAGGGACTCTAAAAGCACAAGACACCTTTAGCCTAATCCCCTTATTTGTCCTATTTACCTCTATTTCTGCCTGTTCATTGAACTGCTCCACACCACATGCATCGATGGGAAAAAAACCCAAAAACCTACCTCTGACAAAATTCTATTCCTTCAAAATGGAAATGTTTTGCAAAATTCAGGTGAATGCACTGGATTAATTTATACAAAAAAACCCCACAAAGCCCCACATTAAAGACATTCTGACAATGTTAAACTGTTCCACATGAATAGTCAGAATAAAGTATCCAAAATTTTATTCCAAAATAACTGCCTGCCTGTCATTTTTAATGTAATGAGCATCTGTAAAACGAAGAATAAAGCATTTCCTGAAAATACAGCTGCTGACAAAAACACTTCTAGGCACTATCAACAAACCCAATTTTCATATCAATTCAAAACAATTTTCAAAGTGTTTTACAAAAAGAAATTTTTGTTTCATGCAGGCTTTCATGGGTCTCTTAAAACAGTGAAGGTACTGGAACAGCCTAAATTTAAGTATTCTACTTCCAACAGTGGCACAAGTTATATCTAATGAAGCCCAAGGGTGTAAGTCATACCTTACAGTCCGCTAGCTTCCAGTGATTTTCAGATCAGGGGTTTCCTGCCCTAGATTTGTTAACAACCAATATTTCCCTTTCATTCATTTGTCCAGGCTTTCCTATAATCTAGATAAGTATTTAGTACCCACAAAATTCTGTAGTAAGGAATTGCACTGATCTCCTACCTGTTGTGAGAAGAACCTCTATTCTGTCTCCTACTGGCTTCCATTAATGTCCTCTAATTTTGGGAATGGAGGAAACCAACTCATTCGTGCCTTACATATTCACACAAGTTCAACTCAATATGAATAAAATGTGCAATATGGAGACTTTAAAGAATGGTATTTGGGTGCTTTTTTGACCTGCTTGTAATTTGGTATATGCGGTAATACATGAAGGCAGCTAAACAGTACTATGGAGTAAAGAATTTTCATCTTCAGCTACACATTTGTAGTCTAACAGCACTTTTACAGTAGATTTGAACAAAAGCAAATTTTTCAGTGAGTGGGCAGTCTGACTTATCTTGTATAGATTCTTGGGTTCTAACAAGAGACACCATTTCTTTCCACTTCTTTACAAAGCCTTCTCTAATTTCCTAAGTTTGCCTTTTTCTCTTTCTATTGAAATGTGACTACAAAGGTTTCTCTGTGTAATTGTCTTTCCAGGCTTCATATAATTATTATCCTTATGTTTCAGGCCTAAAGACTCTTTTTGTACACAGAGATATATTCTGCGGGCTTATTTTTTACTAAATAAGAGTACTTCTACATAGTAGCAAGTGAATACATTTCCGAAACCTCATTCCTATTCAAATCAAGCCTTGAGTTCAAGGTTCACATTCTCTGCTAAAATCATTCTAATGTTAAGAAAGTTCCAAGAAAATGAGCAAACAGAACTGCATGACAAATAAGCCTTCCTAAGATCAGTGTCAGGTCTTCTTCAGCAACTAAATCTACCTGAAAACCCCAAACAAACTTTCTTAATGACACCTGAAGCAAATTGGACAGACTCCCATAGGTTGCTCTGCAAACAGACTGATCAATTACTGCTTCTAGGAGAATAATTTTAAAGAAATGAAAGCGTACTTAATCTTGGGAAGGATCTTTCACCTTTTAAATATTTTATATTATAAGATAACTAGATATACTAAGATAGAGGCTATTGGAGCCATCTGTGTCAAACAAGTTCAATTATTCAATGAACAGATAGTGCACTCAGGGTAAACATAGAGTAAGAGAGAATCAGAGACATGAGGAATAATTATCACTCAAAACAAAGTTTAAATGATCCAGGCAAAGGAGTTATACATTCTATTACTCCGTGTAATGAAAGTCAGAACTCAAGTCATACCTGAATGTATCAACAGCATTCACCTGTGTGTTTGAGAATAACATCTGAACAATGGTGACCTAGTGATTTAATTTATTAAAATAACCAAAAATAGACTTTGCCCAAATTGAGAACTGTTGCAGCCTTTTGTAGAATTTCTGAAGTGCTGGAACTTTACAGTTTCAAATACAAGTTCTTTCTGCTTCAACTTAAAACTGACTGCAAGGACCCCAATCCCCTAATTTAAGGATATTTTAAATGGTTAAAGAATTGTTCTTGTTTTACTCACTGGTGCAGAGTTGTCTCTTGGTCCTCTGGATCTGACCATCCTCCCCAGCACTTCTATGCCATCAGAACTAATATTCCCTGCTGCATTAATGGTCTTCTCACTCACTTGCTTGCAGTCAATAATTATTTTAGCCGTAGTCTTGCTGATAACAACATGCAACTAAGCAAAAAAAAAAGATGCTTTAACATACAAAAAACCACACAGGATATATTAATTTCCTTGGAAAAGGGGTGTATTTTTTTTTACTAACCCCTTGCTTGCTAATGAAACTCAGAGAATAATTCATAGCGAATAAACTAGATGACCTCTAGAGGTCCCTTCCAACCTGAATTATTCTATGATTCTAATCCATGTAATGAATTTAGCTTATTTTTCTGCTTACAGAACATCTGTATTCAGTAGGAAAATAATTTATCCCTGACAAAAGACCTACATAATGTTGATATACCACCCAGAATCCAAAGAATCCTTGGTTTATGTGGACAGTAATAGTTCCTGGGCCTGGTATGATCCTGCTATATAGCACTGGATTTCACCAATACATCCTTCATAGTCACTTGCAAAAGCCAAAATGAAGCAGTAAAATTTAGCCTGTATATTATACATTAACCATACAGCAAAACCTCTGAGGTTTTTACACTGGGAAAAAATCAAATCCCATCAAACACAGCACAGAGAAGCAGAGTACAGCAGCAAAGTTACTTCCTTTGACTCACACTCTGTTGTCCATCGCTGATGCAGCAGACATTCCCAGCAGAGAGGACAACCCTAAGAGCAAACTCTCAGTGTAGTAAAGAAAAGAACAAATTTGGATAGGGAGAGAGAGCAGATGAAGAGCTGGTAGAAATGCAGTACCTTCTCTATACCAGCACACTATGTGGAGATAGGAGCCCAAGGTGAGAGAATGCTAGGAAGAAGTCCTGTAGCTGTTTTGCTCTGGGCTCAGCTGTCACCCAATAACTGAAAAGCTGCTATGAATTTGGCCTCCTGCACCTTTCAAATACAGGTGTAGCAGGGACCATCATCTAAAATGCAGAAAAATGCTTAAAGGGGGAACTTGCTAAAGCCTCATAGATTCCTCCAAAGTGCAACTTAAAAGAGTGGGAATTAGATCCCAGCTCTGACCTGCCTTCCCTTTCTTGCTCCATCGATTAAAAAGGAAGCACAGAAAAGTTACGCTTTGGAAATGCTATCCCTCAATGCACAGTCTAGTTTTTTCGTTTAGGAAAGATACAAACATCAGGAATAAAAGTGAACAACAAAAGCACCTTCCACAAGAATTATGTGCTACAATCCCAGCACTACTTCATCTGCTTCTGGAAAGAATGTTACAAGTCCTCTAAGAGCCAAGAAAAGTTCGACATGGCATAGCCCTCAAAGTATGTTTTAAAATAACAATATTTTTTTTGTTAGACTTTTGATTTTGAGTGACATTTCCAATCCAAACCTCAGAAAGAAAAGCCAATTTATTTCCAAATTACTTTTCAAGGTAAGTATATTTAATCAACTCTAAAATACTGGCACAAAGCATGAGATGAAAATTAATCACATCAGCTTCATCATAAAAACTATGATTTTTAAATGTTAATTAAATATTGCAAAGATACTTAAGACAGTTTGGTAGATGATGCTGAATATTCGAAACAGATTTCGTTTGGCAGCAGGTGACCATATGAGAGATGATTTCAAAACACAAAAAACTCTTGAACCTTTATCCAGAGTTCATTTTCTTCCTATTACCATTACAAACCTTATGAAAACTCCCATAAAATATCTTCCTTATTTCAGGGCCTTCAAAAGTCACAGTTTGAAAATCTCCTTTATAGTCGTAGTTAAAGAAAGTCAGAGTTTTACCACCATCTGCATGAGAATAAAAATAAGGGCTCTGTGTTAGAGGAAGAAAAGGCCTGATCCATTACCTGAAAGGGTCAATTTTATGTTTAACAAAGAAGACCGAAAATGTCAGATTAAATGCTAGTAAAACATATTCATAAGTGATATGCTGACCCAGAAGTAACAAATTATCTCAGAGAAATGCCTTCTGGTTTGACAGGAAGGATGGGCCAATTGTTGGCCTGTCCCTTTAAACTTGAACATAAGAAGTCCATCTAAATATAAGGAGGGACTTCTTCACTTTGAGGGTGGCAGAGCACTGGAACAGGCTGCCCAGAGAGGTGGTGGAGTCTGATCTACGGAGACACTGAAAACCTGCCTGAACACCTTCCTGTGCAACCTGCTCTAGGTAGTCCTGCTTTGGCAGGGGGGTTGCTCTAGATCATCTCTGGGGGTCCCTTCCAACACATTGTCATTCTCTGATTCTGTGATTGGGAGTCTACTTTACCCATATCTACCTAATCCTACTCTTCCACCACTACTCTGTATGACTTGGACAAGAAAAGGAGGCAGGAATCCTCAAGCTATTTTAAGGTGCTGTATCTGAAAAATTTGAGGAAAAATACAAAGATTAGTACTAATAAATCTCTTTTAAAACTGGCAGCTGTAAAGAACAGCTACGATAGCATGTACAGCTTTTCAACAGTAAATATGGAAACCTTCTAAATTATACTCCCTGTTTTACAGTTGTGGAAGCCAAATCAAGTGAAAATTAAGTCATCAGGAATTTATGCCTCTGGCTCTAAGTCTGTTATCTACCA
This sequence comes from Nycticryphes semicollaris, assembly GCA_013400055.1. Taxonomy (NCBI): domain Eukaryota; kingdom Metazoa; phylum Chordata; class Aves; order Charadriiformes; family Rostratulidae; genus Nycticryphes; species Nycticryphes semicollaris. The sequence goes on from VXBJ01007310.1 coordinate 346,596, forward strand.
GACTGCATTGCCCCCATGTTTACCCTACTGTCCGTACCACTGGCATGTAACAAGATACTATTTGAACCAGATTCACAGCAGTGGAAATTTTAAAAGCAAATGAGTAGCTCCCTTACATCAATTTACACCTCCTACAGCTCTTTGGATTTCAGTATCATTGCTCCCAGTTTACAGCAGTGTACTCAAAATTTGACTTCAAAGTAAACTCAGTCAAACTAATTCTAAGGAACATCTGTTAGAAACCATCACCTTCCAGATACATGTAGTTGTTCTGGCAGCAGATTAAAACATCGGCAATAACAAATCTACACGGAAAATGAATCATTCATACAGGTAAATAAAAAGTCACTGGTAAAATGCAAAATACATACTATCTAAAATAACTCCAACCAGTGGTTCATACGCTTCATTTAAAATTTCCCAAAGAGCAAATGGCTCTTGAGGTGTGTCGGGGAGTATACGGAAGAGAAACGTAATGGTGTAATCAGAAGGAAGACCTTCAGGATGCAAATACCTGTAAGAGAAAGAATGTCTTTTAAACTGAAACATACGTTAAATCTGGTGATTTACTCACCAGATGTTCATTTAACTCACTTTCTATTATTCTGTATATTTCTTTGGAAATCAAGACTTAGATGCAATATGAGTGTTTGCAAAATGTTCTCAACTTGATTACAATCAAAAGAATACTTATGAATAAAGAAGCTATCTTTTCCCATAAAAATGCTGTTGTATTTTTTTTTAATTTGAAGATCAAATCAGAAGTCAGTCTGATGTAAAGCTGAAATTAATTGCATTAAATGTTTTTTTTAAAATAGTAGTCACTTTCAAGACCTTTGCTATTGTCTGCTTTAACAGACAATGAAAACTGAAGTTGCTTGGAAGGCGAATCTCAATAGACATGTCCTTTGTCATTAAACCATCACTAATGGATAGAAATTAGGAATGACAAAGACTATTACAGGAAGCTTTATACATTATAGGAAATGTTTATGTGTTTCAAAGCCAATATATAAGAAAGTGAAGTCAAAACAGATCACACGTACAGAAATAAAATCTGTTCTCCTAGAATTTTTGCAGGAGAAAAAAAGTTTATGATATAAAAGAAACATGTTATTTTATCCCATTTCCTAAAATTTGTTACTTAGTATTTCCAATTTCATTTAACCTTTTGTTGACAAATTCCAAAGTAGGACATTTGGACAAGTGTCTGAATAGACTGGCTGTATTTTGAAAATGTTAATTAGCCTGATTTTAAAAAAATCATAGTAAAGGGATCTGAAAACCTGAAGAGGTTATTTAATCTGTTTCTTTTCCCAAAATGTGATCCATTCTTTCTAAAGTGTTTCTGGCACATATAAGATGTATAGATAACGAATCATGCTGGAAAAGGAGTTAAATGTCATACACGATCAATATATTCTGCACAATGGTCTGCAGATGATCAAATATGATGTGACACTGCACATTTACCACTGAGAAAAGAGAGAGGGATCTCAACAGGTATAAGAACAAAGTCTTACCCTGTGTCCATTGTACAAAGCGGAAATGAAAGAAAGCTCAACAAGCAGGGTGGGGGAAACACAAGGTTTGGGGATACAGAACTCAGCAAGGAGAATAAAATTAATGACATTCAGTGCATAGATGAGGAAAACAAATCATATTGTTCAGACTTACCTGTGGGTCATCAAGAGAAAAGTATTCTCTGAACCATGAAAGGGAGTGAATGCCTAACGAAGGAGTAAGATTAGGCCAGGGTGGCAGGTAGAGAGGAGCATATAAATGCAGCAGATCCAATTAGAAAGAAGCGGAAAGAGAAAAAGAAGTGAGAAATGCTAATCCCTGAAATTTCAGTCTAGAATTCCATCTAGACCCAGGAGGAAACTAAACACAGAGAACATGAAACAGCTCCCAGAAATACAGCTCCAACTAGGATACAACAGGATAATCACACAAAAAGACTAAGATGACTTCTAATATAAACCTTAAAGTGATTTTCTATTGTTGTTCTCTCTTATTTATCTCAGCTAAAGAATACATTTTGTTACATCTTCCCATGTCTAATCCAGCACGGCCACTGTTTTTCTCTGATGCCACCTAATACAAAGTAGGGGACTGGACTGAGATAAACCAAACACAGCATACACACTGTTTGTAGAAGAAATGGAACGTTTACATCATTTCCTCCCTGAGAAATGACTGTAAAAGTTGGATGGGAGGTTTCTTCATTGCCTCCTCCATGTCTCCCACGTCTCAGGCCTCGTGACTGAACTACGTCCCACCTCCCAGAAAGGTACTATGTGTTCACAAAGTCTCATTTCAGCATAAGGAGATAATCTTCCTTTGTAATCAATGAGTGGACATAGACTGATGCAGGAAGTGACTGAGGACATCTAAAGGAGGTTCCCACTCTGACTCAGACCCCAAAGACATTATGCCCTCTACCAGACTTCAACCCACATTCCAGAGGCACCTTTCACAAAGCACTACATACTGGAATCTGCCCAGAGATACACCTACATGAAATCACTAAGTGATAAACTGGCTCAAGCCTGAAACTGGCTCATATGCAAAACCCAAAACAGACATTGGGCTTACCTACTTTTACCCCAACTGCTTGAGGGGAATTGAGGATTCAAGAAGCCAAATACTCCTCCTATCCATTAGCATAACACAGATATACACTTTGCTCTTCTGACATGAAAGTACTGGTTCCTGAAATTAATAACTGCCCACACTGGACAATTATCTTCATGTGTTTTATGACTATTTACATGTCAATACATACTTGGTAGGCTGGGATACCAGGGCATCCTTGTGCAGTCTGTAACATGGGTAAACATTAAATGTACCGGGTTCCATTGAAACTCCTTCCACAGCTGAAAATTCCTTTTCAACCAAACCAAACATTTCCATCATTTTAAATCCTGGAAGGCAAAAAAAAATATACATTCTATTAATTTAAATTAATGCCACATTACAGGAAACACAAAAAAGGACAAAGCCAGTTGCATCAAAGAGTTTCATATTACCATCTGTTTAACAGCTGTTAGCATAAAGGGAAATTTATATCCTAATATTGTGAAAATCAAGTAATAAAAACGATTCAATGAATCAGGCACAAAAAATGAACACAAAAATACTGTACCTGCAAAATTGTTGCCATCTTTAACTACCAATGGGCAGGCTGGAAAAGAAGGAAAGACATATTTAAGGATACAAGACGTGTCACACGGCAAGAACAATCCACTCAGCCTAGTACTCTAACCCCAACAGCAGCAAAAGAAGACATTGTTTAGGAAGGGCATTCAAAGCTGGCCACTTTCCATTCAATTGATGCTCCTCAGGATACACACAAGGGTTGTAGGAAAGATGTTAAAGGGTACATCCCTGTGTGTTCCATATAATATCCTTTTATGGATCTGTTGTGCATGAATTTCTCTAATCCTTCTATAAACCTGCCTTCACAACCTCTTGTGGCAAGAAATTAACTTCCTGCTGTGTAAAAAAGTATGTCATACTGGGTTTTAATCATGTGCTCTCTAGTTCACTATTTGTGAGCTTCTCCAGCCTAACTCCAACTCAGGCTCAATTACTTTAGCTGGCATTCTCCCTACCTTTTCACACCCCACAATAGCTTTCATGAGCAACAGAGACCAGAATTGCATGCAGTCCATAAGATGTTTGCACACATTTTACATAGCTGTAAATCTGGTTTATATTTTTCTTCTGGCAGAGAAGAAAATACACTAATCTCTTCCAGGAAATGTGCCCCGGGAAATCAATGAGCCTACACTCAGGGTGTCAAATACGGCACCAGGATACTCTTATTCAGAAATTACTTTTGGAATACAAACACAAGCGACCAATAAATGCTACTGTTGAGTATTTTCAGCATTTAAAGTTCTCTCTACCACTGAAAGCAGAGTTTATGGTCAAAACAAAAGAACTGATGGGACACAAGCAACACATTTGTGTTCAGCAGCTCTTATAATTCAATGTAACTGACAGTCCTATGCATAGGGATTCCTTACAATCACAAATGATTCACCCCAGCTATACATTGCCCAATTCCTGCCTTAGATATAAGGAAACATACTGGGGGCGCGCAGCTAAAAGCACGTGAATTATTCACCTCTAACCATAGGTGTTGTTCAAGAATGTCTTTCACTTCATTTTCATAAAGAGTCTGAAGTGTGGCATTTTCACAGATTTCAAAGAGTTTGGGCATGTTTTATGCTTTTTCTTAGGCTACAACTCTTCTGCTTTTTATGATAATACAAACTTAATGTTTGTATTATCATAGAAATGAATCTCTGTTAATAAATTATGTGATTTGAATAATAAAGAATGTAGCTAGCTCTACTCCTATAGATGGTTACAGTAGTCTGTAAAATATAATACAATTATTTTTTTATTATTAAATTCTAACCTATTAACAGTGTTTCAAATCTGACATTTCTTTCTGACAACCAGTGGATCTATTCTGGATTTATAGCAAACAACCATTAATTATTTTCAAGTCACAACAACTTCATGTCCTTAATCTCCTATGGAAATAACATTAGAGTTATAATACCTGGGGTAAATTACATTTTAAAAGTACATTTTCAAGAATACCTCTTAACAGAAAATTAACAGTTACAAATAACCCTAGTATTAGCACTTATTTCAGAAGCTAGCAAAAGTCAAAATGGCTAACTTGCTGATGCAGTTTCACAAACAAAAGTGATCAGCTCATCTTCAATCTTTGCAAAGGCATCAAAGTCATCCACAAAGAAGACATGTCTTTCACTGGGTTTGCTGCCAATATTGACTAACTCTGAATAGTCAGCATCAGCTACTCCAATAGCAAAAAAGCTGAAACCTGTAAAACAAAAAAGAACACTCTTGTGAGTCAATCATTTAGAGACTGGAAATACAATATGACTACAACCGTATTTGCACTGGCTCCTTTCCTGATTAAATACAAAGGTAGAGATTTTAATACTATCTTATAACACAAGAAAATTCATGCCTATAATCTAAAATAAAGGTAATACATTCTCTGTGAGATTTCTTTTGGCTACTTATGCTTCATCAGTTGAAGTTAATGCTTCAGTGCTTTCTCCAAGATATCTAAAACTACTCAGCAGTTCAAAGTTTTAGCATACGTTTAAATGCTTTCTAATTTAATGCTATAGTGTATTACACACAAAGATATCCATGTATCAAGTATATCATAAATACAAAGCAACAAAAATTAATTTCCTGTAGTTCTTGTACAGATTTTGTTCTGTGCCATGTACTAATCAGAGTTTTCAAGCCACTGCTGTCTCACGAATGAACACTGAAATTAATACATTCTATATTCTATATATTCTGCCTGAATATATTTCGAAATTTGAGCCTGATTTCAAAGATTTAAATGAAATTGGAATTGTATCCTATATGTTTGAGGAGCCTCAAACTAGCTAAAAATTTTTCACTATTTTCCTTTCCATAAAAGATAAAGAAAAAAACCTGTCTACATGAGGCTGAATATTGTTAATGGATATACTGTTCTTGAATGGCTCAGTCCCAAATTTACTTCAGTCAAGCAAAATTGTCTTTAAGTCTGAATGAGGCCCAAGGGCATTCATTACCTTCTGCAGAGCTTTTAGCATGACATAACTTTGACTTAATATATTATAACAACATCTTCATGTCTAGTCCAAGATCACCTCTTCGTGCCAGTCTCTATCACAGATTCAAGTCAGTACCTGCTCCAACCTATCTCTCTGCAGCCTAAGCACACAGCACCCACCAAAGGAAATGGGAGAGAGGAAGTCATTTTTCCACAGTGACACATCCCTCCCAGCAAGTGAATTCCCACCATATGCCATCTCCTCTCAAGGTCTAATAGTTCCCAAGGCAATGGCAAGACTTAGCTGACAGATGAATTTATTTTTTTTTTCACCTTAGACTTCAATTTAATCACAAATCTGAGGTTTTCTTGATTGCTACTTAAAACAAATTATGCATGCTCTACTATTTTGTGATATGATTTTATTTATGAAGTCATTGCACTCAGCATCTAGCAATAATACAAGCAGGCAGCCAAGCTCAACAATTGCATTGGGTTCCAGGTATCACTAGCATACACTGTTAACTTCATCGCTGCCAAACTCTCAAGGCAAATAAAAAAGCACAAATATAATTTCTTCTTAGATTTCCTCACATTAAAGGATGACAGCTTTTTACTTCCATCCTTTAGTTCTGTTTCATGTTGGCACACTGTGCCCTTTGGGTTTAGATAAAACCTCAGCATCTACAGCAACTAACCCATGCTTATACTCAAAACACTCTGTAGCTGCTTAAAGCTCTGAAGTGGGTGGTTCAAAATAATTCCTAAAGGTTATTAGTGTAACATAAGTGCAGATCAGAACCAGTAGAAGAACATATGGAATAATTTTCAAAGGACCTCTTGTATAGAAAACAAAACAGTTCAGTTTGCTGGTAACCACAAGACTACATTTCGGAAATGACAGTCCAGATTCTCAGGATCACATTCCCTAAATTATCTGTCACGGTGTCAATTCCATCGACTTTCCATGATTTTAGCACTGCTGCCAAAATGAAAAATAATAGTGTCAATCACCAAAAAAATCTAGAATCTAATGTATTATAGTGGTATTCTGAGTTTCTCAGCATTTGCTATCTGTTTTCTTTCAACTTGGAAGTCTTCCTGGAGCAAAAGCTACCCTTACCTCATGCCCACACTTACGTAGTTGTAATTAATTAGAAAAAGGAAAATGTGAGTAGTTCGCAAAACTACACATTTTACCATCTAGTTGCATTTCCCTGGAGACTTTGTTCACATCATCCTGTGATCTCCCATCAGTAATGACAACCAAAACCTTTGGAATGCCCCTCCTCATGCCCGCCTCTCCCGTAAACAAGACTTCTCTTGCATGTTTAATGGCTTTGCCTGAAACAGAAAAAAATGACAACATACTTTCTCTGTGACATAAATCAAATTTATATTGGCTTCTCATATCATATGTTAGATATCAATAAAAGGATGTATCTTCACATACTCTCCCTCAAATGTGCCTACTCAGAGCTATGATTTAAGACCTGAATAATTATTGTGATACTGAAGAAGGCTGAGCACCTAGCTATAAAACGATTTCAGTAAGAGTCGTTGGGTGCTCAGCAGTCTATAAATTAGTGCATTCTGTAGTTGTTAAAATAGAGATGTTGAAGAGTTTAAAATTTTACCCTAACCCTTTAAAATTTGATGGCTTCAGACATCTGTTTCTTCAGTCCACATGATGAAGTTCAAAAACAAGACGTGTGGGAAAGGGTATTCTTTGCAGGTTAGAGATAACAAAATCTTGCTTTACTGGATTGTAGGGCACAGCCCAGGTAACAACTGAAAGTGCCATTGTAGCATTTTCTTGAGTAAATGGAAAATGTGTTATTTTGATACTACTGAGATTGGAGGCAATGCAACAGCTGCAAGAAATTTCTGTGCAGTCTGAGAATAATAAAACATACGTTTTCCAACTAAAACAGATTTTAACTCTTTCGGCACTCATCTCTAATTTCTTCACATCAGAGAGCTATCAAAAGGGATTAATTGAAATGTAACTACACTCAGCTAACAGACATCCTCTCCCAGTCCAGTCTTAAACATACCAGTGGGGCTTAACTGTCCTGGCTTATAACCAAACAGACCCTCTGCTCTGTCCACTGTTTCTATGTGCTCTGCAAGCTCCCTCCCATCTTCTCTCTCTTCCCACTTTTTCACTTGCTGATCTGATTTCACATTATTTCCTGTTCCACAATCCCCACAGCCACTAACTCCTGGTTGGCTGTCTCTCCTTTCCTCCGTGATCCGTCACCTCACTGTTGGTCAAAGGGGTAAATACCAGCAGTAGGTGGTGAAGGGTGTAAACTTCAGATTACAAAGACTTTCTAACTTTAAAGTCCAACCTTCCACCTCCAGTGTAGAGATACCACGTTCTTACTGGGTTTGCATTGATATATTAAACCACTTAGCAAACAGGAAGGAAGTTCTGCACAGAGAGTAGCAGGGACAAAATCTGCATCATAATCATAACTTTTCTCACCTGTTTTTGTGTTTCCTCCTTTGTAGGCTATTTGCTGAATAGCTTCAAGAAGAGTCTCTTTTGTTTTATATGCATTCAATTTAAATTCTGTCCTGGGATCATCACTGAACTGAATTATTGCCACCTGTGCACACAGAAGACGTGTTCATTGCTAAAGTACTGCCCAGTGTATTAGCAAGAAGCAAGAGAATCAGCTCATTTAAAACAAGGATGTATCTCGTAACTTTGCTTCATCTTTGAATTGAAGCCAGAAATTTTTCTCTTCTTTAAGAAGCTTTCACTAAGTAAAGTTTAATTTTACTCTCTGCAGCCTTGGCAACAACCTAACACTTTCTGGTTTTATTTTGCAGCAAACAGGATGAGAAAAGTAATACCCACTTTGGCAAAAGTATTCTCAATCAAGCCCAAAAGACAAATCCTAGTTACAGCTGCTCACACGTGTACAGTTACACAGAACTGTAGGGACTTTATTCAGTCTCCATGAATTAATAGCTGCACATAAGTAACTTTAGTTATGGAGAAATATTGAAGCAAGTAATAGAAAGATGCAACAACAAATTCTGAAATATTGTCTCTCACAAATATGATGCTACATGATCCAGACCCTGTATTTCAATACTATATACGAAACCCCTACAACTCACAAAGCATTATATTAAACTTCATATTCTATAAGTGGTGTCCCTAATTTAAAAAGAGCTATTCATATGCATGAGCTTAAGCTTGTGCATAAGTTTCTGAAGTACCATATTCTGGGAAAATAGCCATAATGCAAGAAACAGTAAAAACAGCATCGTTAAGGGTTTGGACAAGTTAAGAATAATTTTCAATGCTATCCCAAATTCCATATTATACAGGTAACAAAGTAATACATCTGCCAATAATCTTTTCTGGACCAGATTCAGGTATCTCTAAACAAATACATAAATAGAACAATCACCATAAATACTCCACTTTATTTCAAGTACTGTAGATTTTGTAGAGCATGTGATTTTAAATAAATGAAACTTTAATTTTCCTTATCAATGCCATCTTTAGCGTATTTAGAAATAAACACCACAGTGAATACCAATATCAAAAACATTAAATCACATTAGAATGATTTAGAGGACACTGAAATGAGGGTTAGCCTTCATGCCAGCAAAATTCAAGTTAATTTCACCATGTATAAAAGAAGATATTGAAAAAAAAATGCTGTCTTAAAGCAGTTTATATTTTCAAAAGAACTGTGAAGTGATGTCAATTACTTTTTGATTCATTTCACTTTTGGTAGCAGTCTAAAATATCCTGTCAAGTCCACATGCCCTCTGACTCCGTAGATGTTATTACCTGCGTTCCGTCAGGACCAATCTTATCCAAAGCTCCAACAGTGCTATAGAGAAAGCTAATTATTTTATTGAAATTGTCATCTCCAATACTCCATGACCCATCCACCAGGAACGCTAGGTCAGCTTTGGCTGCTTTGCACACTGAGAAAAAAAAGCAAGTATTTTTGAATTAGAGCAATGCCCCAGCTGCTCATGAAATCTCATAAATCACTTAAGAAAATGCAACTGTCATGAAAAGCCCTTGTTTAATGTTAGTTAATAATTCTTTAGCAAACAGAGCTGCTGGCATTGACTTCAGTGCAGGTGTAGAACCAGCTGAGCTCTGCAAGGGGTGAATGGTCTGCACTGACAGATCCTATCAGAGGATACACTTCAAGGCCATAACAGTTCTTTAAATTCTGGCTAACCATCTTTATGTTTATTCAGGTTGTTAAGTAAATTCACACATGAATTTATACAATCCCAGATTCCTGGCATGACACGGTAAGCATGATGAGCGAATCCCAACTGTGGAGGTTCCTAGTGGGAAATGGGTCCATTCAAAGGGTTACCCTAAGCTCAGTAGTGCCTGATTCTCACCCCCTTAACTGCACAAGGTGCAGCGCAGTTTCCCCCATCTCATCTCAACTCATTCCAGCATATTCTTATGCAAAATGGCCTGCAGAGCTGTGCACCCGCTCACCCCAGTTGCTCACTCTTTCATGGGAACTGGGAGCCTTCAATGTTCTACAGAATCCATGTCTATTGCTCAGAAACAGTCCCAAATATAAGTTACATTTTTCAACATATGTCATCTTGAAGAGCAATGTTCATCTAAATCCAGACAATGGGACAGGCAGATAAGTACCTGTATTTCTCGTTTTCTCTTGATTACTCCTTGGATTAAAAAAAAACAAACCATCTGCTGCTATACACTTCTAAAACACACACTCTACTTAAATCCTCAATTACAATGTGTTAGTTTGGCCCACCAACTTCAAGCTTATGGATTTGACTCTCAGTCTCCAACAATAACACTCTGCTCACAGAAATATTTATGGGACTGTACAAAACACTACATGTCCAAATGATAAATAGAAGGATGTCCATATTTAAAGAGAGAAGACACTGAACATGGTCAACCTTTTTCTCATTAACTGAAGTAAATATATTTTTAAAAATCATGCTGGTTTAGAAGTTTAATTACCCCTAGGATACTTGCTTCAGTTGCAAAATATGTGTGGTTTAAGAGCGCTGGACAAAGATAGTCTTACACATATTAATCCCCCTTTCTGCGTATTTCAACCATACAATAATGATGTCAGATTTTTGGCTGATTAAATTTAAGCCAGCTGCCTTAACAGTGTCACTGCAGCAAATGTTTTTGAAATCTGATCCCCACAGATCTAAAATAGTGTCAGAAGCAGAAAAGTATTGCATTAACACCTTAATATTATTATAAATCCCCAGATGCAGCACTTACCCTCTTTCGCAGGAGGGATTGTAGGTGGTGGAGGTGGTGTTGAAGGTGCTGTTGGTGGCTGAGTTGGAAATGGTACTGGAGAATAAAAGAAATACTTAAAAATGCTTAAAACCCCAGTATAACTTACCTATATCAATACACAACATTTTCTATTCATCTCCACGTTTAAAATTCATTATCTGTAATCAAAAAGTTATGCAACTGGAGACAAATGTAGGTGAGCATGTGCATGTAATGTCCTCTTCTACTGACTGAATGAAAAGGGTAGTACTATCACAGAGCAACTAGTGTCTGCATTTCAGTGTAAATGATATAAAGAATTGACTGATGACTGAACTACTACTGGAACTACCCCTTTTAGGGTTTCCCCAGTGCAGTAAACCATATGGCAACCGAATTCTTGACCTACTATCCATAACTCATTTTGTAAAAGGTCAGTGTTCTTTTCCTTTCTGACCACCAGCAGTCCTTAGTCACAGAGAGCTGGTCTCCACCCATCCTGGAAGGAAAAGGTATTAATCCTGCAATCCAAAATACCAAGAGATAGGGCAAAAGTAAGCCACTACCTGGACCCAGAGTTGACTACAGACTGTTCTGATTAAGATTGTCCTGAATTTGGTGGAAGATCTTGTTATGTTTCCAGCTAGAAATGCATTTCCTATCACAACTCTTCTCCACAGGACTGTGGCTCTGTGTCCTGTCAGGACTTTGCAGCAACTTCTACTAAGGCAGTAGAGGTTTCGGTTTCTGAAAAAAATCCCTTATTTTTAAGACAGAGTTTCTGAAAACTGAGGTACTCTGTCTCATCCTTTTCCTGACAATGTTTTGGAATGATAATCACCCAGAAAACAACTAAATACATTATCACCGATTGACTGCTTTGCTGAAAGCAAGAGGTCTATTTAGTGCCTTTTCAGTACAGTTTCGGTAGAATTCTCAGAGATAAGATGCACATCTATTGATTTCTACACCTGTATCTGAGGAAAAGCTTCTGCTTTCGTTCAAGGCATTTTTTTCTAATTTTTTTCAATACAGTTAGCATAAGAAGACACAGGTGACATAGTATCATTCCTTCAGGTAAGACTATACTTGTTATTTGCTATAATATATACATTATGTTTACAAACACAATTTCAGCAGCGTCTGAGTAATATACAGTTCATGTCTCTCAGGACAGGTAACAGCATTGTGGTGTCTGGGAATATAGTATGAGAAGGGTATCGCTGAGATTGAAAATGGGCTCGAAAAAAAACAGAAGACAAAATATTCATTCTGTTCTTGTCTTCATAAACAGCTGTGACAGTTTTTTGCCTGTCTTGTGTAACTGAGAATAATAATAAAAAAACTTGGTTAGTTTGTTTGTTTTAAAACACATAAGTAGATTGAGTAATAAAGTCCCATTTAACTGTATATTACTTAGACACTGGTGAAATTTTACTAAATAACAACAGCTGCCGAATACAAAACTTTCTCTGTATCTCTGTTTGCTTCATTTTTTTGGATTTATTTTTTTCTCCTCCACAAAGACGTGGATTTTCAAAGTACTCCCCAGAAGGATTTTTGATTAAACCATCCTCCCTGTTTCATTCAAAGTGAATGTGACTTCACAAGTCATAGACAGCAGAGGTGTAAGAATCCTGCACCTCTGCAGAGGAGTCACAACGTAGCTGAATTATTTAAAACTCAGCTAAAGGAAACTGCATAGGGATAGCACATCTATGGGCAAAGGTCAATACAAAAGAAGCAATCAAGCATTATTGCCGCTGGCTGAATTCTGATCTATTTTACTCACATGTTGTCTCCATGATGCTTACAGCAGGGCCCTCTATCTCCTGAAGCTGTGCATGAACACTGATTTTATATTCAGTTCCAGGCATCAGCTCAAAGAAACAATGTCTAGGCATCCCTCCACCAAGATTTACCTCTCGCTTTTTCCCATCTGGAATTATAAAAAAGAAACCATTAAAACATACTTTTTTTTAGTGTTTTATTGAATAATGTAATTTAAGTCTGAAACAAGAAGGGGACATGACAGCACATGAAGGGCAAGTGGTTGACATATTAATAAACTCCATGCTGCCTTATTTCTGGAAATTCATCTCTGTGTCTCAGTAACATTTCATCCTTCATATTAAGTAGGAGCTGAGGGATGTGTCACACATCTGCAGGAAAAAAGATTAATTCCATCCCATACACTGAAGTTAATAAAAACCACTAACACTGTGATCAATGGGCTTTGGATCTGGTCCTAAATTATCAGAGCCTAATGAGGAATTCACAGAATCACAGAATTGTTGTATTGTGTAATTCTACAGCATCCTTTGTCTATGCCACTGGTTGTGAGAGTCTGTAATGTGCTTAGTAATTGCAAGAGAGACTGAACTACATACTGTATTGTAGCTTCTGCTAGTAACTACTCACCAAGTTGGTTAAGGAACAGTATTTACAGGGTTCCAAAATTAATTCTGCTAAATTCTGAATTGCAAAACATGTTGACAATGGAAAAAGCCTGGGTACTGGAAATAGCATAAGGTATATTTTAATAATAAGAAGAAAATCTTGAGCACAATTCATAATCTGTAGCAGAAAGGAGTGAAGTACAAGCAACTGATCTCATATTCTACAGAGTATATATAAAAAATGCCAAACACACATCCACTGCCAGGGAAATAACATCTTATGCTTATCAGGAGGTGTTACCCTCATAACTGATCGCTGCCTGAATGCAACACACACCCAATCTGACAATCAAAACTCTTCATGATAAATGTGAAAAAGAAGCAATTGTTCACACTTTAGCTCATTCTGTTCACATTTAGGCTCTTTTGGCTCAGTTAAAATTTTTGGCAATTCTATATGATGAAAGCAGAATGTTGGCCACCTCCCAGATGAGAAAGAAATCTATGCTGTCTTGTGCCAGCCAAGATCTGTTTTCTGAACAGCTTGTCTGTATTCCAGGCCTTCAAATAAATATATCACCATCCTTTTGACATGCCACAGAAAGGTCATCATATTTTTTAACAAAATAAATATTATTTTTCATTATACCTTTGATAGATCCCACTAAATGTTATTAGCTACACTTCTCTCAGGTTATCCAAGCCTTTAATTTTCTACCATTTAAAAGATCATTGATGTCTTCTGGGGATAAGTGAATTATTCTGCACAAATAGTAAATTCTCCATAATCACTCCTGGCTACACCTGAGAATCGGTGAGACAGAAGAGACTGTAATTCATTTTCTACACAGTCAGTACTAAAAGCATTGAGTGTGGCCACATAAAAGTATCTCATGCTTATCCAGATGAGTAACGTTACTACAAGCTGTAATGAACGATCAACTGAATAAGAACAGACAAAACTGGACTCTGTTCCAACTCTCAGAATAGTCTGGAGTGAATTGGAGCTTTCCCTACCTTTCTACCCTTCCTCTCATGTCCATCCTAATCCTACAGAGCTACTATTGACAGTTTATTTACAGTTTTAGATGTACTCAATTCAGCCTTTATCCATCTTCTGTCCCTCTCACCAGTGAAAAACTTAGGTAATCTCCTGTCTTCTGCTGATAGATCAAACTCCCTCTCATGAAAAGGACAAGTCATCAACATCTATTTGACACAGAGGGACAGGAATGCTACTTCTACTCCAGAAACTTTCAGTGTACACACAACTTTCTTCTGTCCAACATTTCCAGTATTTCAGGTACCAGTCTGCAGCTCCAACTGCATATAAGTTTATAACTTACACAGTTCAGTTTATGGGGTTCAGGCTGTAGGTCCATATGTAATGATTTAGTAACTTACCCACAAGCGATTCTATAACGACCCTGTACGCAGTAGCATGTCTGTGGAGCTGCCACTGAGCACAGAGGCTAGTCATGCGGACTTGATAGGAATCCAAATTTGTCACACCCAGGTACACTGAAATTATATACCAAAAACTTAGATTTACTCCTCTAATAAGACATACGAGAAAAAATGACAAAAGAATGACAGTGAAATATTTGTGTGAATTCACTTCTAACAAATAATTTCAAAAGTTGCTTAAATTAATGATATCAAGAAAATCCGAAACAGAAAGGAAAATAAAAGTGATCTTTAGACCAAAAGTTTGGAACTTAAGTCAAATTAGATAAGACTAAGTAATGAACACTGCTAAACATTCTGTTATTAAGAATAAATATCATTATAGCAGAAGTATTTCTGTCAAAATCTGATTTAAAATTGAGGTTCAGGCATAAAAAGTCTAAATCAGGTTATATATATGGAGCTAGAAAAAGAGTAAATAAACTTTCCATGACGGAGACTTGTATCTGCTATGCAAATATGTTTGGCTAACAAATAATAACACCTGCTTTATGACCCCTGTCTTGCTAACATCCAGCAGATTATTTTGAAAGCTGATATAGCTCAATTTACAAAAAAAAAAAAACAAAAAAACAAAAAAAACTTTCATTTCAGGAAAAAAATTTATACACAACTGAGAAAGCATTCCATGAGAAAATTTATTCAGAGCTTCACAAAAAAAAAGACTTTCATTTCAGGAAAAAAATTTATACACAACTGAGAAAGCATTCCATGAGAAAATTTATTCAGAGAGCTTCACAAAGCCATAGTTATAGCAAAAAACCAGCCTGCAGAGATCTGAACAGCATGAAATCATTCTTACAGGTTTTGGCTACGCCTGTTAGGGCATCACTGAAGCCTGTTGAGTACGAAGCAAATACTTTAACACTGTACTCCGTCCCACTGAAGAGATTTAGAATGAGAATGGTATTAATATCATCTCCTACAAAGGTCTCCAATGCAGGACCAGGAACTGCAAAAAATGAAATACATTAGAAAATCATTTGCTCATCCATTGAATTAGCAGGCAGTTAAAACAAATCTTAAGACACATCCAAAATTACATGTGCTCCTAAAGTTACTGATTTTTTTTTCCTTTTTTTTTTTTTTTTTTTTTTACCATACACAAAACCAAATTCTGCTCAGTCCTTGCGAGGATAGTAGCCACACACTTGGGAAACTCAGCAGTGGGATTCATTAGGGCAGGGTTAGACACTGGCATCTGTTAAGATGCTTTTATTCTGCTTCAATGACTTACTACTGCCCTAAATAGGCAGCTGAAGATCTACTCCGTTTGATGGTGTGCCAGGACCAACAGGGGGGGACGACGATGACAGCAGATGCCAGCCAACAATACAGTCCCTAAGGGGTTCTTACACAACAGCATCATTTAACGCTGTGCAAA
Organism: Nycticryphes semicollaris; assembly: GCA_013400055.1. Classification (NCBI taxonomy): domain Eukaryota; kingdom Metazoa; phylum Chordata; class Aves; order Charadriiformes; family Rostratulidae; genus Nycticryphes; species Nycticryphes semicollaris. The sequence continues at coordinate 362,732 of VXBJ01007310.1, forward strand.
AATGATAATGAAAATAGAAAAGAATAAAACTTTCCCAAAACAGAACTGCAAACAGCTCCTTTGTCACCTCTCTTGTTTGCTCTGGATACACTTCAGAAAACAGGCAACAGTGTTGTCTTTGGACAATATTTTAGACCCTTAATGGTCACACATTTGTGTTTCACTCTCAACAGAGGACAGTACTTTTCTAAAGAAATTTGAAGGTGCTTGGGTGCCTTGTCTAGCTGTAATGTGCAGGTGGGCAAGGGATGCAGCACACAAAACAGGTTTTTTTTTGGGGGGGTAAGGTGGGAGAAAAGGTCAACTAAAGCCTTGTTTGCATTGTGGGGAAGGAAGTTGAAGGATTGCAGAGCACAGAAGTGAGGGACAGGGAGAAACCAAAAGTTGTCTCTGAAATAAATAGAAAAATTCATGGTGAAATGACATAAAAGGTCAGACTGAAAGAATTGGGTTTGATCAGCCTTAAGATGGTATGTCTAAAGAGGAATCTCACTGCTGCCTGCACGTACCTAATGGGAGGGGGTGGAAGACAGAGACAGAATCTCTTTTGAAGCAAACAGGAAAATGGTAAGAGAAAATTTTGATTAGAAATCAAAAGGCAAGGATAGTAAAAAACTGGAACAGATGCTAATAGAGGTTATGAAATCTCCATCCTTGGAGATATTACAAACTCAACTGGACAAGGTCCAGTGAAGCTTGTTCCAAGCTGGCCCTGTTTTGATCAGAGAGTTGGACCAGATGATCTCCAGAGATCCCTTCCGACCTGCATCACTCTGTGACTATGAAACTTCCATATTCAAAATCCAAGACACCCAAGTTTATAGCACTTTTAGTCCTGTAACAGCAACTGTCAGTTTTAAGTACGTAATTCAGCAAATGATGATATCAAGCCATTGTACAGCCAAAAACAAATGACGAAAAAAAAAAAAAATCAGTTCAAAAACTCACTGTTGATAGGTTTATAGACAATTCTGTAACCCATTGTGGGTGATGGCGGGGCATCCCAACTGATGCGTAATCTGTTGTACCATTCATCTGACACACGTAAATTCCGAGGAGCAGACAGAGGTACTAAAAAGAAACCAAACTGAGCTTTTACAAGTTTATCTCATACAAGCACATGCACAAAACTCAAGACATGCACATATAAATAGTGCCATAGCCAGCACTCTCACATGGATAGGTAAAATTGCCAGGATGAAATTAATCCTTGGCATTACACTAGTGGATTATCATGGATATATTTGAGAAAATTATACCATAGACTAATTAGAAACTTGGTTCTACAAACAATGAGTTTTCAAATTTATTCCTAACTTTGCCCCTACATTTTGTTAAAAATGTAAAACAATTCAGAGATGATTGTCTTTTTTTTATCTTGTTTCTTTCCATCCAAGTTCATTAAAGTTTTTAATGTACAAATTGTGCACTTGTGAAGGCTTAACACATTCAAATGGAATCAAAGGAATGATTTATAAGTCATTTAAGGGTCTGCACAAATAGCACTTCAATTTAGGCAGAAATTATGTAAATTAGGAGAATAATTCCATAAAATCATACTATCATGACTAGCAATGCACAATGAGATGATTTTTTACCAATATACAGTAGAGAGGGAACTTAAGCTACAGCTGAGTAATCTTTTGGTACTTGGTCAGAACTCTAGAGATAATGCAATCACTTTTATGAAAGTTCAGCAGCATTTCTAATGACCTTTAGGAAGTAATGATCTCACACAAAAGAAAATCTAACAGCACAATGGTTGGTTTGATACTATTCCAGCAGGCTTTGTTTACTTTATTTTCTGCATTAGTTGGTTTGTCCTTGGTGGGCTATCTATCAAGAGCTTACCAGCTTTATTACTCAACAAGTTTCTGCAAGCTCACGGTATTTGAATGTAAAATACCATCTGTCAATTAGAAGCAACCCATTGTTTATAAATCAATGAACTGAGACTAATATAAGGCTTTAGTCATATAAGTCACGCAAAATAAGACCACATTTGCACTAAAATATATTACTACAGCCAAGAAAAAATGCCAAAAGAGTAAGCCTTTCTTCATGCGTATCCTGGCTAAAGCCAAGCAGAAAGCTCATACTTACAAGTTTTGCCAGGAGCTGAGACACTGACACCTTCTCCATCAGAGTAGATGGGAGTGATGGTAACTTTGTATTCTGTGTCAGACATCAGAGGCTGAAGAAGAAGGGTGTTTTGTCTCCCTGGCACCATTACCTGGACGGTCAAAAAACCAGAAACAACCAAGCTTAACGATTAGGGCCAAAACCTGCTTATATCTTATCATGATCTCTGACACTACATTCCACTAGTATTGCTGTGTAGCTTGCATTTAAAAATATTTCTGAATCTTTATGGTAAAATAAAATATCCCTCCCTTTTAACACATCTACTAGTTATAGAGAATAGAAATAGAAGGAGAATGCACCTATGGGATAATGCAGTTTGATATAAAAACTATGAGCCACAACAGTTCCATAAACCACTGGTACTCTGGTACTACGTGGATGGTTAGTACTTAAACAATTTTACTGTACAGACAAAATAAATCCTCTTATTATATTATTCTTGCCATTAATATGATTGCACCAAGCTATGCCAATTAATCAAGACTGACATTCTTTTGGAACAGAAAATCCTCATTCCCTGCGAGGAAAGAAAATGAATTCAAGAGATGGGGAAGCATGAACTGAGCAGAACAAGTTTGTCCCATCTGCAGCTAGTCTAGAGACAAGGAAGCGAAGGTAGCTATCTAGGAGAGGAAGCAGCAGTACAGCCCACAAATAGCAGAGGATCCCCTCCATGTCATGAAACACAGAAGACAAGAAACAACAGAAGTTCAGCCAGGTAACCCAGTAGAAGTAGAGAAGCTGTAGAAATCCCTCCAGACAGTTATGGGAGCGCTAGAGCAAATGTTTCAAACTGCTAAAATAAGCACTGCTTCTTTTAATACAGTACAAGGTTTCCCCATAAGCAGCTATTTCTGAAACTCAACAGATTACTATATTTTAGCAAAACAAAAACTAGTATCTCAATAGTGGTGGCAGAGGTGCCCAAGTAAAGCCTTGCAATCTTTTAACTTGTCAGTAAAATTTTACCCTCAGAGAGCCTCTAAAGACTGAAGAGGAGCTACTTCACACATGGAGCGGACATGGTAAAAAAGAGAAACCAATTCTGTTTCCAAACCCAAACTCTGAAGTGACACTGCTGGAAGCAACAGTCCCAAGATCCAACCTCCTATTTTGGAACCTCCCTGACTCACATCCCTTGTGCAAATCTATTACCTGAGCCAGAACCTCAAATATTTGGCAAGTAGTTGAGAGACCTATAAAGCCTTTAAACTCAGGGGAAAAAGCCAGAAACCGAGCCTAAAAGTGTTTTGTTGTTTCAAAGAAGACTGATGCATGTGATGATGGCTGAGCAAAATTTTCTGAAGTATATACTCAGAAGAGAAAGTTCTTACCAAGTTTTAATGCTCCAGGATACTTTTGAACTACTTCTAATATTGGCAAGAGACACACAGATGGGAAATTAAGCTAGTACACCCAGGTGTTGAGACGTGTCAAAAAAAGTACTTCATTCATTGATCAAAACTGGACAAAACCATCTAGAGAACATGTGCATGGATGATTCCCATGCTAAACTCTTCCACACACATACTCAGAACATACAAACCAAGTTTCTGGAAAAAAAAAAAAGCAGCTTTTTTTTTGTTTTTTTTTAAAGAGGGGATGCAAACATTGATAACTCTCTTTTCCACATGTGCACATCAGAGATCTTCTACAGAACAATACAGTTTCCAGCAATGTAAAACATTCTTGGCTTTATGGGAGATTAAAAAAAAAATTAAAAAAAAAGGTATCCTTCCAGTATGTATCGCACACCCAAGACCCAAGAACATACACACAGTTTAGGACTTGACCCTTTATTTAGTGAAAAGTATTCAATTATATATTCTAGTCCCTGATTTTCAGCCAAAGTATCAGGGGTTTAAAAGCTTATTAATACTTTTATGGAAAGAGAGGAGTAACTGAAATTTACATCACTGAAATCAGAGCCAAAACACGTAAGCATCCACCATCACGCTATAGTATATTCAAGCCCAAATTCCATAAAACTTTTGAGTTCTGTTTAAGAAACATACTTAAACATATAAAAGCTCTCCTGAAACTTGAATGCCTGTGTCGTTTTATTGACATGTGTGTTGCACCTCTCAGGTGCTTGAAGCTTGATAAAATAAATTTCTTCCATTTAAAATGTGATTGAGTATAATCTTATGTCATTCCTCATTCAGTAAAGTATTTATGCACATGACTAATTTCAAAGATGAAGTATGTGGTTAATCTGTTTGCTGAATTGTGACCAACTATAATAAGACTTAAGAGTGTACTTAAAATCAAATAGTTTGCAGAATTAGAGCCAAGACACCTGCCTAATCTTACAATTTTATAATTTTCTTTAATGAGCTTTTGAGTTAAATCTAATATTCTTCTCACAGCCAGAATCTGAATACCTTTCATACAGTTTTAATTTCCTATTAAAATAATAGCTGTTGAATACTCAAACAGAACTACCTTTATATCATCCAACTCAATTCTCAATTTGATAAATTTTCCCAGAGGTGAAGAGTAAATCTGGGATCTGAATTTCAGAACCTTTGGGTTATTGTGAGAAGAACAGTAGAATTTGCGCAAGTTTGTAGCTGCCCTATATACTATAGTATCATATGGCCAAGATAAATTCATAAACCGTGTTTTCCTGTCCAGAAGGAAACCACAACACTGAAAGATCATTTTCGGATTATAGTTGAAAGAAATCACTAAAAAGTAGTTTTCTACCAAGGGCTGATAGAAGGCAATTCATGTTTTTCTAGAAGAATGATATTCAGCTAGCACCTTTTAATATTTTTTTTTATTTATATAGTCTGATATAGGGCTAAAAAATGTCATCTGCTAGATATCAAAAAGGATATCCCATATTTTTGATATAAGTGTTCTATGAATGGAAATGAGTCACATGACAGACACATGAGGAGAATGATGAGGGGAATATTTTTGCATTCTGAGTTAACTACTACAAAAATAACCCAGTACAACACAATTTAATCTACTAAATGTATCTACACAAAGCTATGTCAAAATTTTCTAACAGTTCTTGTGGAAACTGCAGTATTACGATTTACCCAATTGTTTTGTTGTTGTTTTTTTTAAAAAAAAAAACAAAAACAAAAAAAAAAAACCCACAAAAAAACCCAACAGCACACTTGGCCCCTCAGAACTCTGAAATTTTCACAAAAATCGCAAAATCTTAAAATAATACAGCTAGGCCTTCTTTTTTATTATTATTTGCTATAGTCACAAAAGAGTACATGTATTACTCTTCATTTTTCCAAATATTTTTCAAAATCTTCATCACCAGAAACCTTTTTTGTGTAAAACAATTTTGATTTTTGTCATCACATGGTATTAGAAAAATAACGAATATTCTTAGGCATTTAAGATTAAAAAGAGCTGTCCTTATTGCGACATGTTCAGGTTTACGAGCAGTATGAAAACTCTGTGTTTCAATTTAGCATAAAATGACTTTTAGGGAAGGAGCAAAATTGCTGAAGAAAAAAACCCAATACTTAATGTTGTCCTGTACAAACAGTTAAGAGTTGTTAAAATACAATTGCAGGATACAAAAAGGCCAAGGAGTAAAAAATCTTTCAAGAAAAAAAAAAAACAAAACAAAACAAAAACAAAAAACCACCACCCCCCAAAACTTAGACAAATTTTAAAAATACAAGAAAAAGAAGGCAGGCAGCTAGTCTTTTAACTATGACTTCTTTAAACATCTGTGTGTCTGGGCCTTGATCTTACATTTACCTGCTGTTGCCTGCAGTGCAGCAGGTGCTATATGATTAAAACTTTGAAGTTCAATCTCACAGTAATACCAAACATGGATCTTTTACTAACTGCAATGGAAATGTCATATAAGGAGAGTCTATGCCTTACTAATTATTAAACAAATGTTTCAAGCATATGAAGCCATTCACAAAACCCATACAGACCATTCTTACCGCTTCTTCAGCCCGGTCACCTTCCGCAGTGAGATAGGTCACTCTGAACTGCTGAACACTGTAATCTGAAATGTCCCATACCACCCTCAGACTTGAGGTTGTTTCCTCATCTATAACAAGGTTTCTTATTCCTGTTCGAAAAACTAAAACAAAAAAAATTTCATTAATGTTTTCTCAACTACAGTTGCAAGCTCAACTGCAAGTCATAGCTGCAAACTGCAACCTCTACAGAAGTCATAGTAGGTTTGCAGATCCATGGTGGGACAACCCCATACAGCTCAGTCACCCTTGGGCTTAACAACATAAAAACTTTAACCATGTAATATAGTTATCCTATGCCACCATTAGCATATATTACCCCATCAGCTTTGTTTATACTACTTGGCTTATGGAGCTTTAGAATAATCAAAGCTCCACTGCAGCTAGAATGCTACAGAAGAGAAATAATCCAGAACCATGGTAACTTAAAAGTCAGTCTTTTAATTCCAGGGAAAACAAACAGAAGACTCAAAACTAAACAAAAATCTGAAGAGTTTCTGAGCTCATCTTTATAAAGCGAAGGAGAAAAGAGAGTTGAATTTTCCAAGTTAGTCTCTGTATATTGCTGTGTGATATTGCTGGTATCATTCAGAGTCCCTACCCTGTGTTATAGGTTGGCTCCTCATGCACACACTGGCCATATGCAGAAGGGTGGTGCAGGAGCTCGGTAGCACTTTTCACCAGTAATGTCCCCTTGTCTGGGACAGATACCCCCACAAGAACTGGTATGGCAGTGTGCTGACCGCATGGATCATCAGGAACTGGGGTTACCAGCTCCTCGGTAATACCACAGCTCTCTGCACCTAGATCTGGATGCGCTGGTGGGGAGCCTTTGCATGCAGCATTCAAACTGTTGACATTTGTTCTGTTTACCTGCTGTGGTGGGCTTAGAAGTTGTGGTACTGGTAGTAGTCACAGTGGTTGGTAGCGTGGTTGTCTCTGCAACTGAAGAACAATACTCAGTTCACTAACAGTTCAGCAAGACACGGAAGAAGTCACTGTATTTCTCTTGTATTTCTAACTATGACAATGAAACTATGTGTTCACACCTACAAGCATCCCACACACTTCAGGCATTTCAGAGACTACAAGGGAACTATTCATTTAGTCTACTTTAGGCACGTATATTTGCAGGATTAGCACTCAGGTCTACAGATAAGACATAATTATAAACTGCACAAAGAAGAATGCATCTAGTTTCCCACATTTCTAGCTGAACTTCGCATCATGACTTCTACTTTGACCACTTGTCAAAGTTGTCAGATCAGTTGAATTGAGGGTTATTTAAGTATGCTTCACTTCTGTCCAAGTCAAGACCAGAATGTACACTCAGCACCACTGGGCAATACCAGCATCAATTGAACGGGTAAGGGCTTCTTCTCTTAACAGAAGGTTCAAGATTAAGATTGCAATTAAATTCCTAAGACTGAGTTTTTTTCATTTACACATGAAAACTAAATTTGTTTACTTAACTAAGTCACTATCTGTAAAAAAGGAGTAATCTACCTGAAGTACAGGCCACTGGTTTGATATTAACTATAAAATACACTGTACATAATTTTCGAGTTTTAGCTTTGTTACTTCCATGTTTATGACAGGAACGCCTATGTAAGTTTTTTGGACCACTATTTCAACCAAGAGTTGAATTCACCTCTAGTGAGTATAAATTACGTGAATAAGAAAGAAAAGGGTACATTGCAAATGCTGAAGATCTTAAATTAAATACTTACAAAATATTTACTTTAAAACTTTTATTCCCTCCCCACAAAATCCAATATATCTTCTCATAAGGAATCTTGGTCAAAGACTAAATATTGAAATGTAGGATGGAAGAGTATCTACCCAGGTCCAAAGGTTATTAATACCACTACTCAAGATAGGGAGCCAAACCATCATTTTGGCTCAGTGCCATCTACCAGAGAGTATTAAATAAGAAAAGCAAAAAATACAGTCAGCAAATCCCTGGTGCTAAACCACCACATTCTTCAATGTTATAGCTACACAAAGATGGACAATACTCAAAATATAACATATGTGCATGCATTAAATTTAAATCCCTTAAACATCTCTAAAAATTATAATCAAGACTTTGTCTTACATGTAGCTCCAAGAACAGCAACAACTTCACTTTCTGTTTCATCATCAAAAACTGCCAGCAAAGAAACTTCATATTCTGTGTTGGGCAACAATCCCTCAATTACGTGACTGTCTGCATCTCCATTTATGACAACCTAAGTAACACAGCAAGATTAAAGAAAATCAGTTCATAGGAATTGACTGAAATAAAAGAAGGAAAATGCATTCACCTTTAAAATAAATGAAATCTGCACTCAAATCTGCCCAAAGAATTTATTAGCTATGTTGAAACTAAAAGTACCACAGACTACCTCAGGAAAATACACTGTTAAGAACACTTAAAATTTATTTATTATTTTGTGACTTGATTATTCTAATGTGTAGTCTTACACTTTTACCCACAATTAATTGCTAAAGATGACTAAATTTCATTTGAAAACCACTAAAATTAAAAATATTCATCAATGAAAGCAACATAACAGGGTAGATTAATTTTCATTCATATTTCTACCATTCAAACACTGGTGTGACAAATGTATTCAGCATCTCCACAGTCTTAGAAAATGCTGTTTCTATACCAGAATTACAATCAGAGTTATGGTTTCACACATCTGAATGCAACTTGAAAGAACATTTGCTGTGGACTTGGGGACCAGGGGAGATGTGCTGATGATAAGGTTGCTATATGGTGCAATGTTTTAAATAGTAATTTTCCTTATTTCTACCTGTGACAGCAGCAGAAGATTCACATGCGCATTGTTAACTCTGAGCAGAAGGTTTTGCTTCAGGTTTTTGTGTGTTTCATTGATTTTATTGGAAGGGATCAACAGATGGGCAGGACTTGGAGCTAAAGGGACTGCAAAGCAGAATGCAAGGAGCCTGAGCAGCAATTCTGCTGAAATGGGGTGACTGGTTTGGGGAATAGTTTTTGGTTTATGTACACAGACAATACAATAAAACAACCTTTCTCTAGGATAACACTGGCAAATTTTTAAAGTTGGCCACTGTATAAACAGAATCAAAGTAAGGCTTCTAAATGGCAATCAAGCTGTAGATACCTGCTGCATAAAATCTACCACAGCAGTTCGCAGAAACAGTGAACCACAATTTATTCTTTTAATTACCACAGATTTCCTGAGTTGGTCCTGGGGAAGAGGGACCAAAAAACAATCACAGACCTTCTGAACTCAGATACAGAAAACAAAAGCAGAAAGAAATGAGTTGGGGCCATGCCTTCCACAACTACCAAATAATGAATTAGGCATCCCATGTGCATGCACACTTTCTGGCACAGATTTTCTTGGGAAAATTTCAGAAACAAGCTTGAGTGAATCTAGCTGTACACTAAATAGGTATAAGTAATACCTTCCTTTCCAATTGCCTGGAGCCTCTAGTCATATATCAAATCATTATAAGATATCTATACATAGTTCCTGTCTTACACAACTTTGGCATACTTTCTGAAGCATAATTTCCATCACCCTCCACTCCCTGCTAATTTAGCCCACAGAGAAGACCACAAAAAAAAAAGGACACAAAGTGCTTAACTTTCAAGTGGAGTGGACAAATAACAGAAGCACAAACAGTAGCAAACACACAAGTGTACCAGGGTGCATTCTCTACTATAACCTAGAAATAAAAGATCACTCTTACATTTGTTCTGGCTCTTTAGTGCTAACACCCCACTAAACGCTCCTCACCCATCAGCAGTGGGGATGAAGTAAGCTGAGAGGGGTGTAATTCTCACCCCCACCCCCTGACCCCACTCAGCTAATTGGCAAGTTGGGTCTTGGGAGAAAGATGGAGGGAGCGCATGTCATTTCTCTGCATGACTGATCACTTAGCTGGGAAAGAAGCTTAGAGAGGCAACAGCCCAGAGGCATTGTGCTATCCTAGGCCTGACCTCATTAGAGAGGTCACGCAAGGAGAACAAGAAAGCAGCTTGGGTATTTTTAACATTTCAATGTACTAAAATATAAGGGCCTCTGGCAGTTCTTAGTGAATACAATGAACAAGTAGAACCTCAGCAGTTCAAATATTTCTTGATCATTTATTCTCACACTCAAAGAACATAGATATAATAAATCTCACTTAAAAATGCACTTGGCTTGAAGGGTTTCACTGACAGCCACTCGCTGGAACTTAAACAGAAACTAATCAGTTTACCTACTGCAGAAGAAAATGCTAGGGGATGATCTGTGTCCACTCACTCATCTACCAACTACTTCTTTTTCCCCTCCCATTCCTGTAATTTCTTTTTTTCTTGTGTGACTACCTCTTGCCAGGTGAAAGAGAGGAAGAAATCGGGCTAAGCTAAATTTACAGAGAAAATGCCACGTAACTTAAGCAGGAACGACTGCTTTCTGCCCTAATGGGTGACAAAATGATCGATGAAACCTGGGGCCAGGTGGGAAACGTCACCTTCCTTCCCCACGCCGAGTCCTATACCCAGATAAACAGTGTGCAGATGCGGCCTCTCTTTACAGTGCTGATGCCAAGAGAACATGATGTTTGAGAAAGACATTAAAGATTGAGGAGGACGAAAGAAGCCAAAAGAATGAGTAAAGAAAGAAAGAAAGAAAGGGAAAGAGGAAATGAGACAGACTATGAAAGATGGAAATTTGGGAAAGGGAGAGAAAGTGTCTGTTTTTTTCTACTTGTAAAAAGAGAAAAAACCAGGAAAAGCTAAAGGGGTGAAAAACCACTTAAAAATTCACACTGATGAAAATGGCGCTATGGAGAAGACACACAAGGGCACAGAGCAAAAATCACAGCACGTGGGGGGTGAGAAAGAGAAAGAACCGTAAAGAGGAATAGAGGAAAAATCTAATAAATTAACTGTGTTTAAACTTTTCCCTTTGTGACATTACATAGCTAAGGGTTCACAGGCACGTTTTTGTAAATGCCCAACACATTAGACGGGTGTGGAGCCTTATGTGAGGATATCACTGGCTCAGTTACCATCACCATCTTCACAGCAAAGTGAAGAACACAAACCTCGAAAAACGAAAGTAGCATCAAACAGAAATGCTAGCTCCATGGCAGTTAGCACATTACAGATTAGATTGATTATTCACAAAACATCTCTTCTTTCCTCACTTCCTCTTCAAAAAGAATCAAGAATATTGGGTTGATTTTGGTTTAGAGAGCTTTGCAGTGGGGCAGATTTTTCTGTAAGTCAACCGGCCATATTTAATTGGCAGAATTTGCAGCACGAGTGTCTTCAGAATGGAAATCTCTCTTCCATCTCACACCCTCAGAAAGTCAAAGCAACTCACCTCTTCAGAATCCCCCCCATCCAAAGGAATCCATGCCAATCTGTAAAAAGCAATATCTGAGGAGGTGGGCTTCCAGCTGACCCGAAAACTATCTGTTGATGCTTCATCAATTTCCAAATGCTGGGGAGCTGGAACTCTTTCTGCAAAATATTAGATGAAAGAAAAGTGAGAGTAAATTATTCTCTGAGACTTGCATAGATGGCAACCTCAAGCATGTACTATTTTACGCGAAGTTTGTTACAAAGAGTATAACATGGGAGGTAGACAACAAAGGCACTACAGATTCTTTGTATGCTTATTTGTACTTAGGGAAGTGGTTTTGTAGTAGGGGGATGAGAGTACGCACAATACATGCTCTTTTATCTACTCCAACCAGACAAGTTTCCTTGTCCTCTCTCCACTGAAGGAGCTCCATGCAACCCTCCCTCCCTCTCCTTTGCTCAAAGTTCTGTATATCATGCTTTTCTTTTCCTCTACCTCAAAGCAAAGTCCCAATCTTTGCCCTTTCCAGAGACTCTGTGTGCATTTCCTCTTGTTCTGTACTTGTATATTCTCCTTCCTTTTCCACCTCACATTTCTCTTTCATTCCTCAAAGTCCTTCTCTTCCTATTATAATGTGTGAAAGCATTGCTAAATGTCTTCACCCTTTTGTATAATCCACAGCTTACAGAACTACAGCCACGGAAACCGTATCTGCACTAAACAGACTACAGGAGCCTCAAATGTATTCCGTCTTCTCCTCTGGTGTTCCAGTTTCTCTGTACGTATATGAGGTTCTACTGTTTATCGCCTAGATCATTCACTGGCTAAATATATGGTTCACAATTCACCGCACTTCAGCTGGATAGACAAATGCCATCACATAGAATGAAGCTTCAAAAAACTGGGGAGACAAATGCTTTGCTACCCAATTGCAATAAAAGATGCTTTAAAGCGGCTGATTGTGGAAAGACTTAATAAAAGAATTTTATCCGCACAAATGTTTTCATGATGTCAGGAGATTACTCCCATGAGTAAGGATGGAATTGGCCCCGTAATAGGGGAGCAAAGAAGCTGAAAATTCCAATGAAAATAACAGAGAGCATTTCATACATCTAAATTCACAGCCAGAGGCACTTGCTATTACTGGTCTTACTTTCCAGTAAAGTAAGAGAGTATAAAAATTCTTCTTGGAAAGGCTTCAAGCGTTCTGCAATACTTACTTGTGGTAAAGCTGCCAGTAAGTGGTTCAGATTGTCCTTCATCATACAGGGAGAAAATAGCAACAGTGTACTCTGTAAGGGATGTCAGGCTTTTTAGAGTATGGGTTGAAACACGACCAACTTCCACCTAGAGAAAGCACAATTTGCAATGGATATTGATCATACACTTAACATTATCAGTGTCTGAAATTCTGCTGGGTAATAACAATAATTAGTAGATAAATATTATGAAACTATGAACAAGTGTTAATTCAGGGCCATAAAAGCTGACAAAAAAATTGATTAACATAGACAAACTAGAGAAAAGGAAAACGCTGTTTATGACAAACTAAGGAAAAGGGGAATTCAGCCTTAGTAAGCTAAACTCAGTAGGTAACATATCGGCACTGTGTGTTCAGGAACCCAGAAGGGGAAGGAACTTATGGGGCTATTGAATATAGCCCCTTATCATGGATATTCATTGCATAAACCGTTATGTTTAACATTTTCCAAGAGGAAAAAATAACAGTTTCTTTCATCTGGTCTCTGTCCAGGCTGCAGTTAATGTGACTTTGCTGGGGATATAAAACTCTAAGCTGTATAAAAGTGGTAGTTTATCAGTCCAACTATTCCATGTCACATTAGCTCAGTGTCACAGGGAAATGCTACCAACGCAAAGCAAACACAAAAGGGCCACTTGCTCTTTGAACAGAAATAAAGGAAATAGGTAGATAAAAACCTACTGAACATTCACTCACACTACAAAATACATTATCACAAGCCTCAGATGTTCAAATACCATTGTGATGAGTACTGCCAGACGCATTATTTATATTAAGTGTAATCAACAGAAAGAGGTCAAGAGATTTCTGATTTAATTTTTAAGGGACCTAACAGAAAGAAAAGACACAAAATGTTGCACAGGTATGCTCTCTTCTAAACTTGAGAACAATTTCTTCAGGTTTAATACAAATACTTGTCTTGTATGGATGAAAAGGCAGAAGGTCCTAGAAGAAACATAATTACACGTAATCACGATTAAGGACTTTTTTGGAGAGCCAAGTTATCCATAACTACTTATCTTATAAGGGATCTGGCCTGCTATAATAATTGGACCCACTTACTTCAATTATTTTTTAAACTTTTTCTGTTTTGTTTTTTTTTCTGAATTCTGTGTTAATATCATTCCATCCCATCACAGAATTCATGATGCTAAAAACTATTATAAAGCCCCTCTAGTAACAAGGCATAGCAAATATTACATAAGTAAATTATTAAATGCAAGATTCTAAGTTAGAACACCCTGGTATCATTTTACTTTTCTGTTCAAAACAAATTCTGTTCCTAGGAAGTGAGTTTTGAATATATAATTAAAGCAATAAATGTTAAGAGATCGTGGCAAAGCCTTCAGATAGTCTTTTTGAATGATCTCGTGTCTGTGATATATTATATATTGAAAGACTTGTTATCTGGAGTGAATCAAGAATAAATAATTCCATACCATACCTTTAGTCAAGATCCTGAACCTACAAACTATTGTTCACTTGAGTAGTTTCCTTCAGTTTACCTGTGCCAGCAATGACTATTCTGGTATGTGAGAAGCTCAGAGTCCTGTCCCCCACACAAAGGATCCATGCCAAATGTATACTCAATACTAAGCAAACTCTTATTTGCACTAAGTTTCAGAATTCTTTAGCAAATGTTTTATTACAGCTTGTAAGGTAGCTTTTGTTTATAAAAGTTACCCTTAATAATTACAGAAGTGTTGGGGCTCTGAAATTGGTTAAAGGAAGGGATGAGCTAATAACTTACCTCATTAGTTTCGGTTCCATCTGTTTTAACGTACATGATGCGGTAGCCCTTTACATTTTTGGAAGCAGGATCCCACGTGAGCTTAGCACTACTGTGTCCGACATCAGAAAATTTCAAGTTTGCTGGTGGACTTAGAGGCACTTGAAAAGGAAAGAGATAAAACCATGAAAGCGTTGTCAAGTTTTAGCTGTGAAATTTTTCATGTTTTGAAAAGAAACATCACATTTTCCATTCTAAAATTTAAATCACCAATATTTATATTAAAATATTATATTTATAAGAAAAGACCTAAACAAAAAGACTTGTACATAAGAGCTACACGGGTACTTAAAGGCAGGTAAAATAGCTCAGACAGAAAGTGAAACAGAATTTTCAGTATTGCTCAGTGCATCTCAACTAATACTGAAAAAGAAAGAAATTGCATTATTGTTCATAGCAGATGTCATAGTAAGATCTAACCTCCATAATACTTGCAATAAATTTGTGCAAATTAGTTTAATTCAACTAGATCATTATCCTATATGCATTTGTTTTCCATGAGTATCCCAGCAAAAATATTTCATGATAGTAGTATTTTGCCAAAAAACATCCTGAATTCTAAAAGTCCCTGACTTAACTAGCTCAGAAGACCTCCAAAGATGCTATTTTTTTTAACCTCTGCTTAACATTTCTTCTTTTATTACACAAAGAAGCTGTTTCCTAACAGCAACTCCAGTTAAAGCCATATTTATATACTATACATTCCTTGACTGTCATGAGCTGAAGGAAAATGGGGCCATACAACACAGAGTCTCAGATTGCAGCCACTTTTCTTTCACACCAGAGAAAGCATTTGGTGCTGTCTGTTACTCTCAGCAGTAGGTTCTGTATTAGCCCAACATCTGCTAATTTCCTCAGATGTGTGAAACCTTTCCCTATCCAACCTGCCCTCACACACACACACACACTCCTCACCAATCCATGTCGACAGATAACTATCAGCACTTCAGAAGCTGGTTCCCCTCACAAAAAAGCATGTGAAAAAGCAAAAGATAATTCCCCCTATATTGTGGGATCTTTATCCAGGCCATATATTAACTCGGAATCTGCAAGCAAACGCCTAGCCAGCTTAGGAACAGTCAAGTCGACTTGGCTATGAGGAAAGAGAAGACGGGAACACATTGGAATTGTATTAGATGGGTTTGCCATACTTTCTGGCATTCAATTTATTCCTCGGAGCCTAGTGAAGGGAGTATCACGTGCTGGCTTTCTTTTCTACTTTCTGTCAGTCGTGGAATGCATTTCATTTCACCATCCAGGCCATACCACAAAATGCTTCAGTCTCAGCTTTTTTTCCTTTTGGAACCAACCTCCTGACAACGTTGCTCTCACCCAGACAAGCAGTCCTGCTGCCAGAGTTACAGGATATTTACAGTGAGTCTTGGATAAACCCTTGCCCCAGAAAGAAACCCCACCCCAGAATGAGCTTGCTGATCGTGTCTCTGGCACAGAGAAAGCTTTCGCTACAGCAGCCGAGATGATGTGGTGTGTAGAATAATATTATTTACTAAATACAGAAAGAATATCAGATACTACTGCAAATTAGGCAGATCACTCTCCATGCAGATATATGCTCCAGAAAGAAAATACTAGGTAGATATTCATTATCTGGAAGCCAGAAATAATCACACTAAAAGGAAAAAAAAATTGGGGGGAGGGGGGAAGGATGGGGGGAGGGAGAAGTAGGTTAAATCTGAATCCAGACAGGGACGATACTAGCATTGAACACTAATCATGTGGGACGAGTGGGCTCACCAAGAGCTTTCTTTTCTCCCAGATTGCCCCACTGCCTGATGAGAAGGCTGTTAGAAGAGACCTTATTGGAATAGCTGCATATGGAAGATTAGAATCAATCTTCTTCCATATTACAGTGCCAAAGACCAGTTAGAGTTGCCTGCGTTGAAAATATTAAAAATAAACAAAGGTTGCAGGGTTGGTGGGTTGTTTTATTCTGGTCTGGTAACAGCAGGGATGATGGGCTGACTAACATACGTTACTAGCTTCTGTGATCAAACACTGTGGTCATGAATCCTCAGTCTGTGCCAATGCATCTGGAATTTGCATGTGATCTTCCACAGAATGTGTTAGCCAGGTTTAGAGCTGTGCAGCCTCCAAGATCATACAACGTGAAGTGAATTCAGGCTGGCACAGTCATAAACTACATAAACTACTGTTTAGGATAAATGAAATCCAGATAGTCACCAGATATTGACCAAAAGCAAGGGGGATTGGAGGGTGGAAGAAGGAGAAGTGAGAGACTGTCATAGTTTCAGCTCGGATGGGATTCACTTTCTTGCTAGGTGCTGGCTTGGGTTAAATCACAACAGAGACAAAGAGAGGGAGAAAAGGATAGAGGGAAAAATAGTTAAGGACTTGATTCTCCAAGTGTTAGTAATCTTCTACACTCAAGTCCACAAACATGCCTAGGCTGCAGTAGCTTGCTATTGATGCTTGTCGGTCTACAAGTGTTATCTCTAAGAGGAGCCAGTTCAAACAACATTCCTAGAGCTTTTTCCACCATTAGTTCCTGACCTTACAAGCAATTGCTCTTCTTTTTCTTAGCACTCATATGCTTGACTTTTCTCTCACCTATTCAATGTAAGACACTTGCAGATTGGCTCACTCATGCCAGGTGCACAAACCAAGAGGAAGCAATCCCTCACTGCTGGGAGCAATAGAGATGTCATTGAATACAGTCCCAGAAATATCCCTGCAGCACAATCACTTCTTTTCAGTCCTTTGTCTTCCAAAATCTGAGGCTATTTAGAGAGCTGACATACAGTGCTGTGTACAGTTAGCTGGCAAAACTATTTCTGCTTATTAAAACACACCATCTATCATGAGTGCACAGGCACTTCATAGCTCTTGGTTTACCAGCTGTCAGGCAGCAGGGCTTGGACAGAACCTTCTCTTTGCTTCTTTTCTGTCTGTACTACTACTGAGCCAGAGGAATGAACTTCTCCATCTGAGTGGGATCCCACACACACCTGGTTCTCTGGCTACCGGAGGCTAAACAGAGCAGTCTCAATTTAGCTCTATGTGGCGACATTCTTTCACCTTCAGCACGTTCAGAAAGCTGTTACTAGTTCCAGGCACATCCATAGCACCACTAGAAGAGTTCACAATCCTCTTTCAAAACCAAATAGTTTTGTAGAAACTCACCTCCTCAGCCTCTATAAATTAAGTATTTGCACTGAGAAACTTAAGTACAGTTAAGACTTTGCCCTATGGAGTATTCAAATCGGATTTTAAAATCAGGTGTCTGCTTTAATATGTGCAAAGACTGTTCTGAAGTTTTATTAACACTGGAGTGAATACAGATATGTGCTACCTACATGTAGTTTCTTGTCCTGTAAGGGGATCACTAGCTTCTTCTCCGAACATGGCATAAACTGTGACTGTATATTCTGTATTTGGCAATAGTCCATCCAGTTCAAGATCTGTTGAGGTCTCCCCAATTTTTATCTAAAAACACCAACAATAAAACAGACAGGTTATTTCCGAATTAGCTCACAAATGGGGAAGAACACTATTTACACACTCAAAATTAGACAGTGATCAAATGGCCTGCTGAGTATTTGTTTGATACTGTGCCTGCAGTACTTGGCCCAAGATTTTGGAATTTTGCACAATAATCATAGGAACAAATTGTCATAAAACCAAAAGCCTATATACAGTTAAGAGGGCAATGACAAAATATTTCTCTCTAGAACATGCAGTTAACACCACCTTTTCATTCCCAGTTACACCCTTTTTCATCTCTGGTCATAGGACAGAAATGTCCTAGGAGGAACTGATTTCTGTGCACAATAACATTCAGATTTGTTGTTATTTAAGATGTGCATTATTTTCCTCCACCTCTTTACTGAGAGCCACATTAGCACGGACTGACTTATTTACTGAAAAAAAGTCTTTCTTCGGGATAAGGCTCAGTTCTCCTTAATCAGCTAGTTTTCAGGGAGGTCCCATTTTTAACAGAATTCTGTGCTCACAGCCACTCATTTAACATAGAGCACAAGTCTATGCGAGCTTTCAGTAGCTGCCTACACTCTCCACAAGTTTGCATGTCCCTGCATGCTTTTTAGTGTTCTTGCTTGAACAGAGATGTTGTGCATAATCTTCAATTATACATACAGAAACATGAGCATAAAAACTTTTAAATACTAGACAAGAAGTTCAACTGGAACTATGCTAGCAACCTTAGGAAAGTCTACTGCTTTTACTATTTTAGTCACAGAAGACCAGACTTTACCTTGTCCCACCTACTTTTCCTTCTAAAATTACCTTCTAAAATCACTTTTGATGGAAGGCATTATTTTTAAATTTATAAATAAAAGTTGAACATAACTAAAAGAAAACCAATAAATGTCACATCTGCAAGTTTTATTTATAGAGAATCACAGAATTGTTATGGTTGGAAAGGGCCTCTGAGATCACCAATTCCAACCATACACAAAACCACAACCATCTCCCTACAATCTCAGCCACTGGAGCATGCCTTGAAGTGCCACATCTACATGTTTCCTAAATACCTCTAGGGATGGTGACTTCACAACTTCCCTGGGCAAGCCGTTCCAGTGCCTGACCACTCTTTCAGTAAAGTAATTCTTCCTAATATCCAGTCTAAACCTCCCCTGCTGCAACTTCAGACCATTTCCTCTGGTCCTGTCATTATTCACTAGGGAGAAGAGGCCAACACTCACTTCTCTACAACCTCCTTTCAGATAGTTGTAGAGGGCAATGAGGTCTCCCCTCAGCCTCCTCCAAACTAAACATGCCCAGTTCCCTCGGCCTCTCCTTGTATGACTTGTTCTCTAGACCCGCCATGAGTTTGGTAGCTCTCCTCTAGACATGCTTCAGCACTTCAATGTCCTTCTTGTAGTGAGGGGCCCAGAACTGGACACTGTACTCGAGGTGAGGCCTCTACCAGTGCCGAGTACAGAGGCACAATCACTTCTGCTGGCCACACTATTCCTGATACAGGCCAGTATGCTGTTGGCCTTCTTGGTCACCTGGACACACTGCTGGCTCATGTCAAGCTGGCTGTTGACCAACACCCCCAGGTCCTTTTCTGCTGAGCAGCTTTCCAGCCACTCTTCCCGAAGCCTTTAGCATTGCCTGGGGTTGTTGTGACTGAAATGCGGAACCTGGCATTTGGCCTTATTGAACCTCATACAATTGGCCTCAGCCCATTGATCCAACCTGTCCGGGTCCCTCTGTAGAGCTCCCCCACCCTCAAGCAGATCAACACTCCCACCTAGTTCGGCGGCGTCTGCAAACTTACTGAGGGTGCATTTAATCCCCTCATCCAGATCATTGATAAAGATATGAAACAAGACTGACCCCAAAACTGAGCCCTGAGGGACACCACTGGTGACCAGCCGCCAACAAGATTTCAATTACTTTGAAGGTCCTGATGAGAACAAAGGCTAAACTTCATATTCTTCTGATAACACACTTAGAAAACATCTTAGTTTTACTTCATATTTTTTTCTTTGAGTGTTAGTTTTATATGATGATACAGTACCATCTCATATATAATTTCAAAAGAGTCACTTTAATTCATCTGAAACTATCACTTTTTATGGCAATGACATATAAAAATAATCAACTGGTACTTGCATTTTATTCACAGTCTTTAACACGTACTGTACTTAAGGCAGTCGTGGAAAAAAAATCCAAAGTGTTTGCTGATCAAGTGGGAGGTTAAAGACCATGCACTAGTTTAGTCTTTAAAAGATTTATTTTCTTGAATAATTGCTATTCAAATGAAAGCTCAATACATCACCTCCTTCTCATCTGCTGCCAGTCCTTCTGTGAGGGGAGCATATAAGATCATGTAACCTGTGGCACCCGCTACTCCATTCCACTTTGCTCTCATGCTGCTCTGCGACACATCATACAATTGCAGGTCTGATGCCATTGGCAAGGCAACTACAGTGGAACAAGAAACAGACACTTCAGTTGTCTCACTTGAACAACAAGCTATTTTTCAAACAGTTTATTTTACCCTAGAAAACATCAAGGAATATAGCTGTCTCCAGGCATGGAAGTGCTGTCTGGATGCCACAATGATGAAGAGCTCATTAGTACAAAAAAGGAAGCAGAATTACAGAATCGAAGAAACGATGACCTAGCCAATTTTAATGCCACGGCAGAGTTACCCCCTACAAAGCATTTCAGCTCTTTGTCCCAAATGACTTTGGACATTTCATGTGGGAGGATTTCTGTTCTTTAAGCACCAAATCACTCTGTTCAGATCTCACCCTTCCTTCTCCCCGAACTGCAGGAGGATGACCACTCGCTGTCAAAGAACCAAAGAATGGGCACCGTCGCTATTAGGAACAAGTAGCTTTGCCCAGAGGTGGCTCTTTCCGGCAACAGCTCCCAAGCCGGAGTGTGGGAGAGACAGCCATGAGGTAGGACACCCTGGAGGAAACTCTGAATGAGCAGTTGTCCACGTCAAATTATTCTGACTACAAACTGTTGTGTGTTTAAAGCTTGGATTGTCTAAAATACCTCCCAGGCCTATGTCAGTGGGATTATGCAAATGTAGGCGACATCTCATACTGCAAATCACAATGAATGCTAACCTGCAGGGTGTAACTAAGCAGGCTGAGTGAAATTCAAACATTATTGGGAAGTTCACTTGTGAATTTAAGGCACTGATACCAAGAACATAACACCAATTTAGGTTCATGAATATTTATTTCCATTTTTATAAATCTTTAAAGTAGTATTTTACACTTCTCTGGGTGTCCTCACTTTCTTCCTCTCACAGAACAACATTCCAAGGTCTCTCCACTGCTGTTACATCATTGGTGGATCCACCAAAATTTCCAGACATTGGAGAGATATAAGGGACCCCTAAAATGACTCAAAGGGTCTGAAAAAACCAGAAGGCAATTGCTAATTGATATGATACGCTTCCTATCAGGAACTCAGAAAGACTGTAGCAGGCTGAATTTTGAGCCTCTATAAAGCTCTGCTTTGCATGCTTCTGAAGAATCTGATCTGTAAACACAGATTCAGTTACCAACTCAAATGACAAAGGTAGTAATGCACAGAGCTTCTCTAATCTCCTTGTCCAAATGAAAACTGCAGCCTGTCTAGCTGACATCTCCAAGAAGTAGTATATCTATTACGTTATCTTCAACAAGCTCTAACAGAACTTTTAGCTTCCCATATATAAAACATCCCAGCCTGGTCCACTCTTGGTCATTGAGACCGTTCACTCAGTCTGTTGTTCAGGTCTGTAAATGTGGGCAAAATTTCAGCCCAGGCCTCTCTTTAGATTTGCACTTCCAAGTTACCCATCTATCTTCACTCCCAAACCTTTCACAGCCTACCCCCATCCCATTTAAACCCTTGCTCATGTGTTGACTTATATTCCCATGAATTCCGCTAATTCCTTGAGTTATAAGGAGAAAATACCTGTAAACATTCTAAAATGTACTTCAGTCTCCTCCCTCAAAGCTCTGCTCAGACCTGGTATCTACAGAAATAAACTACATGTTGAGATATTTTGAAGAAACTTCCTACCACATTGTCTCATTCCTATTCAGACTGCCCCAGGATCACAGAAAGAGTATCCATCACCTGTCTTTTTCCTTATTTTGATTCTAAAAATCGACCAAAAAAAACATATCCTCTAACTTATGACTCATAAGAATTCAGAATCTCAAATCTAAATACCCAGTAGATAGTGCTGATTTGCATCCTGGACAGTTACCAGAATACCCTAATACTCTGGTAACATAGGGTTAAATTAAACCCACTGAAAAAAACCAGAATAAATTACATCAGGCAAAAATACGTTTACAGCAAATTAAAATGTGAATGTACTTCCTATTTATTTCAAGTTAGAAGTGACTATTAAATTAGATAACTTTCTAATTATCTGTATGGTATGCATATTGAACACGTCTATTTACATTTCATACTTGTAACCTATTCACAATGTTCTATAAGAACAAATGCTATTGGTGGCTATTTTAATCTGTCAGTATCTCACGCAAAGGCAGGAATGTAAACTACAGTTTTCCATAGTTCTCCATTAGGATAGTAAAAAAATACTTTCAAACTGCAGGTATTTTATCCTGTGAAGTGATTAACACTTGCACATATCAGACTATTACTTCCAACACACTATCAAAGACAGCTGCATAAGATGCTTGATGCTGCATGACCTTGGGGTGTGATCTGATCGGATCTCAGAAAGCCAAAGGGGCTGGGCTCTGTCAGAACTTGACTAAGGCAACTTCAAAGGAATACCAGGTGCAACACAAAACAATCCTCTTGGCTCAGTATGTGACTGTTCTCTCTGTTCAATAAATTAAACAGGTCCTAACACTAAGTTATGGGGTATAAGATGGCTGGAGATGACATTTTGGGAGACTCGGACTAAAATAGAAATCTCAAATAATTTTATGTGATCCTATTTTGTTTTATTCTCAGACTGGGGAGATTAGTACTGACACAGAATCAAAGAATCGCTGAGCATGAAAGCACCCCTTGAGATCATCTAGTCTCACTTCCCTGTTCTGTCAGGGTCAGCTAAAGCAGGCTGCTCAGAACTATGTCCACTTGGGTTTTAAATATGTCCAGAGATGCAGACTCCACAATGACAGCCTACTCCCATGTTTGACCACCATTACAATATTGTGTCTTTTTCTGTTCAGATTTCATTTCATTTTTTGATTTGTGCTCATAGACTCTTGTCTTGTCATTGAGCACCTCTGAGAAGAGTCTGGCTCCCTCTTCTTCTTTCCCTCCCATCAGAGATTTTTACACATCGCTAAAATCACCCTGAGTCTTCTCTCTTCCAGGCTGAACAGCCATAGCTCTCTCAGCTTCTTCTCTTATGAAAGATGCTCCAATCCCTTAATCATCTTTGTGGCCTTTCACTGGACTCACCCCAGTAAGCCCACATATCTCTTGTACTGGGGAGTCCAGCAGAGGACCAAGCATCCAGGTGTGATGAGCAGAGGGCAGAATCACCTCCTTCAAGCTGCCTACAATCCTTTTCTAATGCAATCCAGGAGGCTCATGGCCTTGTGACAAGGGTGCATTGCTGGTTCACAGTCAGCTTGTTGTTTACCAAGACCTCCAGGTCCTTCTCTGCAGAAGTGTCCTCCACATAATCACCCCCAGTATATACTGATGCATGGAGTTACTAATCCCAAGGGGCAGGACTTTGCACTTCTCCTTGTTGAACTGCATGAGGTCAAACATGTTTTCCCCCTTCGTATATTCATGTTGAATACTTCCAATCATCTTCTTGTCCCCCGTGCGTTTAGAAAAGGTTTTCAAGGACTAGTTGCTCCATCACCTTTCCAGGAATTGATGTGACAATGAACCAGCCTGTAGTTCCCAGATTCTGCTTCACAAAGGTTTTCTTCCAGCATTCAGGAACTTATCCCAGTCACCATGACCTATCAAAAATAATCAATACTGATCTCACAAGGACATAAACCAGCTCTTTCAGTACTTACAGGTGCAGCCCATTCTGTCCCACAGAATTATTAGTGTCCAGTTTGCATAAGTGGTCCCTATATTAGTACTCCTCAAATGTGGCTAAGTCATCTTTTCTCCAGATTTTCCCATCAGACTGGGACTTCTGAAGTCTATTTTAACAGGTAAAGGCTGAGTCAAAGAAAGCATTGAGCAGCTCAGTGTTTTCCACTTTGTTTGTCACCAGGTCTCCTGTCCCTTTCAGGAGCAGGCCCATGCTTTATTCAGTCTTCCTTTCAGTTTATGCACCTGTAGAGTCTATTCTTGTTGCTCTTCACATCCCTTGCCAGATTTAGCTCCAGGTTGGCCTCAGCTTTCCTAAACTTGCCCCTGCAAGATCAAACAGCAACTTGGTACTTCTCCTGGGTCACCTGCCTCTTATTCTATCTCCTAGACACTTTCTTTTTATGCTGATGAGTTCTGTAAGGAGTTCCTTGATTACTAGTGCCAGCCTTCTGTCACCTTTACTTGATTTTCTAGTTGTCAGTATCGACCTTTCTTGAACTTGTCAGATGTGATCTTTGGGTATCAAGTTGCTCTTCTGGATCCTCTCCTCTCCTGGGCCTCATTCCTTGGGGGGTCTTCCAAGCACATCTCTGAAGAGACTGATGATTGCTATCCTGAAATCCAGAGCTGTGGTCCTTACTCTTTACTTCCATTCCTAATGTGTCATATTTACTAAAAAAGTAAATGTATTTTGTATAGAAATGCATAAAATTGATATGATCAATAGCAGCACATTATCTCAGCTACAAGCACGGTTTTCACTATAGAACCCAAACCTGTAAACATATTCATTCTAAAAATATCCCCAGTCACCATTTCACAGCAAGAAAATAACTGAATCATTGAGAAAGGAACTTACAGAAGTTACCTTGAAATCTTTGGCACTGGTGAGAATCACGTGAAAATATTTCTAGTCCCACCTAATCCTCCCCTCATGAGATCATCTTCAGCCACAAACCTAATTTATAAAGCTTGGTTCCACACTCAAAGTGTAGGAATGTTCTAATTTGGGGTTCAATACATTTGACTTCAAAGTTCAACCCACAGATAAAAACTTTCTCAGTGTTTAAATATCTATACAGCATTTGGACTTGGGAACTTAGCCCAGAATTAGTTCAAACAGAAATTAATTTAAGGCAAATGCATTAAAAGAAGCTATATTGAAAAGTCTCTTCTGCATTTCATTTTCACAAAGACTAATGCTCACAAAGTATGACTGAATGCAGACAGTCAAATCTGTAACAACCATGATAAGAATACTTACGTGTAGTTTCAGTTCCACGGAGGCCCTCACTAGCAGCATTTGAATATATTGCAAATACAGCTATCTGGTATTCAGTCAAAGACATCAGGTTTTTCAGCACTGCTGTCGATAAGCTTCCATCTACCACAACCTGTTTAGAAGAAAATTCAACTTAATATGCATGAAGCAAACTAACCATATTGCCATCCAATCAATCAATCCCTCTTTCAGGCAGTTTTTACACTGGCATATAAGAATCAATGTTCTACAGTTCAATTCATAAATCAAATTTGCTTTTTGCTACCTATATGTATGTACAGGGAGGTGTCTGAAAAAAGAACAGTGACCATAAATCAAACTATTTAACTCATGTAAGTAGCCATTTAAAAGGAAGGAATTGCTTAGATAAATAAAGTGTACAAAAGAATTTAAGAATGTTTAAGAATGTATATTGGGCACATTTTGATGTAAATACTGCATTATCATAAATATTCCTTTAGTACTACATATGTATGCACACAGTACTTGAAATTGGCATTAATGCATATCCATGCTGAACAAGTTTCTAGTACAAAAAAAGTAATATCCTTAGTTAAATCCTTTTGCTCTTCTGCCCTTCCCTTCAGCTTTGTAAGTTGTCAGCTGAAGTCAAAAGCTTGTTCTTCTGCATTTTTCCTGTCTCCAAAATGCCTAGGTCCTATTCAAATAAACACCTCTCCAAATTTTCAATGACCAGTTGTAGATGTCCCAAATATATATACCCATATCATCTTCCTTTTATGAATTACTTTTTCTTAGAACTGAAAATGTGGCTTACCCTCAGCTCCTACCTCTTCTGTTCTTGTAAATAGAATGGTGCAGGGGAAGTCTATAGAATTGGTTCAAGTAACTGTAAGTGTAAGTAAAAATGCAAATAGTTCACCCCACCCCCCAAGAGTGCTCATTGTTAGAGCATATTTACTTTAAATTACATGACAGAAAAGCTGTCTGGCTACTACCCAACTTTCACCACCGCCCAATGTGACCATACCTCTTTCTGTAGTGGGATTCAGAGCCCACATAGGGAATTACAGGGATTTTCTGTCTGGTTAGTTCTTACTGTTGTATTAAATTCTGGGAAACTTTTCTTCCTACTACCTCTTCCGGTTGTCCTCCTCGAGTAGGATAGTACACGACCCTGTATTTTTCCACTTTGCCTGGTGCATGTGTCCAGCTAACCCGGAATCCTCTAGCTGTTACCTCAGACGTGACCAAATCCGAAGGAGCCCCAAGTGAAGCAACAATTGTTCCTAGATAATAGACAACACAGATTTTTAATTCCCCTCTGCAAAATAATTATTTGGTTTGTTGTATTTGCTGAAGCTCCAAA
This sequence comes from Nycticryphes semicollaris, assembly GCA_013400055.1. Classification (NCBI taxonomy): domain Eukaryota; kingdom Metazoa; phylum Chordata; class Aves; order Charadriiformes; family Rostratulidae; genus Nycticryphes; species Nycticryphes semicollaris. The sequence goes on from VXBJ01007310.1 coordinate 389,365, forward strand.
GATCACCCCTCATCAGAAATTCAAATAATTGGCAACTCCACTTTTATTTAGGTCATTTTCAATGGAAACAAAGAACTAATAATGAGTACTGCACATGCAGTTTTCACTGGGACTAAGCCTTCCTGTTCTTTCATAAACCGTTATATGAAAGAGACATAAATACAAAATTAAGCTTTCCTGAACCCTTTCTTTCTGGTTTTCTATTTCAGGTTCCTTTCCTTCCAGTCGCAAAAAGCACCCAAGTACATATACAGCTGTGATCTCCTGTGTTCCTTTGCAGGTTGGAAACTGATATGCTGCCTGTCAGCAGATTGAAGAGATGTAGGGAATGGTCATCTTCTCTGGCAATCATTCCTTTCCACAAAGATGTCTCATCTCTCTATGGTTTTTCCATCCTCTCCTTCTCAATTTCCCAACTGACTGCTTACTCCCCTCACCAAGACATAGATAATATTCTGTATTTCTTGCACTTTCCAGGTGAATAAAAGAAGATGGAATGAAGCCTTACTAATACGCACTTTTTCATTGCGTAGGTAAATCTATGTGTAAAGACAATCTTCCTTACTGATAAGTATGACAAGCTTATTGAAAAATCACTCAGCCTTTCTGTGATATCACAGAATCACAAAAGAAGCAATACAAACAAAATCCACTGAAGCCTTTCAGAAAGATTTGCCTTAGATAGGACTGTTTCTCTGACAAATTGCAGCATTTTTTCATAGCCATTTCTTTTTTTCAGAAAAACAAAAAATACTGTAGTCAGAGAAGGCTTTTTTTATATATGAACAATTTTCTTTACCATCTTTTCTTATGCTCTGAAATATATTTTTTTCTGTATTAAATAAGAAAGAGGAAAAAAATTCCATCATCAGGAAGGGGCAAAATCTCAACAGCTGAAAATTTTGAAAACTTATGAGACAATAAAACCAGTAAGTTAGGAGATGGAAATCACAGCACAAATGTAGCAATTCCATGTGCAGCTGTTAAAGCAATTCATCCCCAAATCTGTGTATTATAAATATTTTTGCTTACCCACCACTTAGTTACAGCAGAATGAATGTATATTTTTGTATACAACCAAACACCATAATATTTACCACTGTCAAAGACAGAGACTAAAAGATCAAAGAGATCAAAGCAAGAATAAAACACATCTAAGGAGATAGTTTCTCTGACAATGTGCTTTCTTGTGAGCAAAAGAATGAGTCAAGTCCCACAAACCAGCTTAGAACTGCAGGTATTTGGAATAGAATTTGTAGCTCTATGTTCATATTAAGTTACGGTAGATGTTGTTTCTCATTCACCTTTGATTTCCTTTTCCTGTTCCTCTACTCGTGAGCACACTGTTCTAGTAAGACCTTCAACAATGGTATGCATGAAGTTAAAGTCAGCAACGTTGTAGACGTGTGTGCTGTCAGGTTCAGAGGCAATCTCTTTGAGCTCATTTATATCTGCGTTCTTTACACCTTTCATTGGAAAGAAAAATAAAGAAAATATTTGCAACAAAAAAGAAAAAATCTTGTATGCACAGGGATTGATAACAAATTACTAAAATCCAATTATTTCTATTTGTCTTAATGACCAACAACAGATTTCTCTGTCCTTAAGATGTTACTTTAAGACGTTAATTTCTGACAGAGTAAGTAGCATTTTTTCAGTCGTCTCCTGATAATGTTGTATGTGTGTACACCACTAAATTCTAGTTATAGCAGCAATGGATTGGAGAACATATTCAAAAATATTTAAATTAAAGATGATACAGAAAAGAACAATTTCTTAATACAGGGGGCAACAGGTACAAGTATACCATAGTATAATGGGACACAGTATATGGATATGGCAGAATACACACCGATAGCAAACAGCTCGATGCCAGCGTCTCGTAAATTTTTAGCAGGAGGGATAACATCATCTTGGGACTTTCCATCAGTGATGAGTATACCAATTTTGGATACTCCAGGTCTTGCACCTGCTTCAGGCTTAAAGCTGTTTTCCAAAATGTAAGTTAAGGCAAGACCTAAAAAAGGAAACATTTTAAAAGAGTTTAAGCAGCAAAAATTTCCATTAATTTTGCTAATATCACAATGTTTGCCTTCCCAATTTAAAAATCCTGAGACACCTTTTAATAAAGGATAGGTATACAAGAAGAATTTATTTACTAAAAGATCAAATTCCAACAAACATTCTGAATGACAGAGGTGACATTCATCTTTAGCAGCCGTTTGATCAATCAATGTATTTTAAACTGACTGTGGAAACCTAAATTGATCATCTTGTAAACGCATCATCTTTTCTTTCATACTCTACAAAGTTAGAATATTAGAATAGGAAGTCCCCTGTCTTTCTACCAACACTGAAAGCACACACTCTGGATAGATTATTAAATCTCCATACTACATGCAATCCTACTTTAATTTGCTTGTTTGATTGTTCTTTCCAATTTACAAGCTGAAGAAAAGCTTAGATTAAGCTTAGGGAGAATCTTATTTAATAACCGCTAATTCTTTAAAGTGAAGGAAGAAGAACTGCTCAGGACAATCTTACATGTCACAAGGATCTGTCTGAATCTTAAGTCTCCCACAACAAATGTTCCTAACTCAGTTTCTTCTAACACTCATATAAGATAATAAAAATTTACTACTTGCTACCTCACAGTAATCTCATTCCTAGAATCATACTAGAATCCTTCTGTCCTTTGTCCCACTGCAATCTCTCCCTTCTACCAAATGTAAAGGCTGTTGTAGCAGAGAAGGAGACTCTTTCACATTCTTTCTCCCTTCCCTTCCTGCCAAAAAAAACAAAAGCAAAAAAAAAAAAAAAGGCAGGCAGCAAGCAATTTACTCAAAGCCATGTCTGGGTCTTCACATATATCATTCTTCTGGCAAGACAGCCAATATTATTGACTGCGTCTTTGATGATACTGAAGTTGTATTCAGAGACTATTTTTCCCAGGTTGACAAGCATCCCTCATTTATCCATCACTAAGTGTTTTCTAGGGCTTCAGTGTTCTAACTACTAAAAGGTCAATGGAAATCTAAAATCCCCAGGTGATCACTTGAAAAGTTACTATTGCCAGTTGTCAGATATTAAAACAGCATTCTTTCCCTCTCCAGAATAAACTCTGTGCATGAACATTATGAATGGATTTTGCATTTTCTTCCTAGCAGGTAAAAGATTTTACCTCCAGCACAGACAGTTTCTTGTATGCTTTGCTTTATGTGACCCTGTCCTGACCAGAAACACTCCCAGTATAGCCAACGAAATAAACACTTCAGAAAAGACTTCCCTGATACTGGATAAAGCCATTAGCAAGAGGCAAAACCCCTATCCTTTTTACCTGTCACAGTAAGCACTAACACTTCTTAGTCTGTGCAGCAGAATATGTTTTTTAATAAAAAGCAAAAGCTAAAACATACACTGTACCTGTTAATGTATTTCCTCCTTTATACGGCAGATTACGGACGGCATCCAAAACAGCATCTTTTGTGCCATAGGCATTCAAATGCCATTCGATTCGGGGATCACCACTGTACTGTGCAAGACCTAAAGAACCAGAAATTAGGGGAATCCATCAGGCAATAAAGTATTTTTTTTTAAGTATTTATATTTTATGTACTTGGTTACCAACAGTTTACCATAGTAAGCTTACCGTAAATAGCTCTGCTACCTTACTAGAAAAACTGCATTGCTTGATGCAAAAAAAAAAAAGTAGACAGCTGTTCTTAGTGGCAATGGCTCAGTTTATTTTCAAAGCCCTCCTCCTTTCAAGTGCTAAGGAAAGTAAATGAGTACACAACTTTTTCAGAGTTTAAAAAGATTCCAAGAAATTGGAGTTTGAAGAACGATTTTATACAATGGGCTTTTGATCAGACTAAAATATAAGTAGCAGAACAGAAATGTAACATTTGAGCCAGTTTAACGCATACGAGAAGCCATCCATTGGCACACTCTTTCTCTGAAAATTAGACTGCAAGTGTTTGATCTAATGCTGACTGAAGTCAGTAGGACTGTTTCCACTGCTTTTTAATTTTCCACTGACAATGCAGTAGAGTTTGCTTCAGCTGAGCGTCACAGTAAACTATGAGCAATTAATACTATGAACATTCAAGCAGCATTACTTTTATGGTAGTAGTGCTAGTTCCAGATGAGGATAAACCTTGCATAAATAAGGAGCATTAAGCTGTTAACGATCCTGAAAACGTGAGAGTTTTATATTGCTCAGAAATATTAAGAAAAATACGGCGCCTTACCTACTCTTGTTTTCTCAGATCCCACATTGAAAGCAGAAACCAGATTTTCCAGGAACAGTCGAACAAGTCTGAAGTTGAACCTGCCAATACTCCAAGAACCATCTACCAGTATCACAATATCTGCAATTGCTGGAGTTTTACAGGTGAACAGGCTTCCTGTAAACCATTAAAATGAAAATTATATTTTTAATTCAATAATAAAATTGTAACTAAATGTATACCTTCCTCCTCCCACTAAGCTTCACACTTAAAGCTTCCTTTCATGTGCAAAGAGAGAAATAAGCAAAACCTCTAAACGTATTTGTTTTAAATTCAGTAATAGAACAGTATGGCCACTATCAACTTAGTCTTTTTAATTAAGCTGTTCAAAATTACTGTTGGGAGATAAATAAAATAGAAATACTTCTTCTAAAAATACACCTTTACAGTCATACCAGCAGTTCGTTTTCATTGTCTAGAACACACATACACAGTATACAGTTCACAACATTTAACCTGAGGCATAGACAATGCAGAGAGCTAATCAGGGATGCAGGCATCCAAAATTTTTAGCAAGACCCCTTTTATAGTCATCATAGAAAAGCAGGTCTTTCTAAACATTTCAACAACTCTGTAGAAAAACTTCTTTAGCTTCCATTGTAGACTTCTAAAGTTAGAAGTGAATCTCACTCAGGGATTCTGGAGTAAAACTGGAGGTCAATCAAATATGTTGTATTAAACCAGAGTGGGAGGCACTCAATACAATAAAGGTAAAACACAAAGACCTCAGATTCAAATTCACAATCTCTACGAAAACTAGCACCACATGAAGATTTAGTCTGACAGATATATGGAAAAATATACAAAAAATTTAAAAAGCAACAGGAAAGGCCTGATGAGAATTATCAGAGATGCATATTAGAGGCAGAAGCTTCTAAGTTTTAGCTAATCAATGGGGAAATAGAAGGAAACCAGGGTAGGGATCAAAGTTCAAGGTAAGCCAACTAGGTTTTTAGGAGTTGTTAAGTAATTGAGAAGTCTAGACATTAAGTGCCACATGTAGTTTGAGATAATGACAGAAAGGGAAGAGAAAGGAAGAGGTTTCCATAACCTCAGGCAGAATTGCCACATCCCACAGATGAGGCTGCGTAACTGTAAAAATAAGGCTGCTGAAATAGTGGGTTTATACTGGAGGGAGAGAAAACAAAGGAGTGATGTGACACAAGACCACCAAGCAGGAGCTTGTGTTTGAAGTATAAAAATAGCAAACTCCCCACCAGATTGACTGTAGAATAAGGAGGGAAGTAGGTAAATCAACCAAAGCATTTTGTAGAAAAGGTATCATGCATCACAAACCATTTAGGGATGAAAATTATGTCCCTGAACACAGTAGAAAAATTGCAGAGTAGTGAAGTAAGCTGCAGCCCAACTTTTATCCTAATTTCCTTCATGATCCACTGCATAAATAAGTTGACAAAGGATACCAATACCTAAGGTGGTACTAACAGGAATCACCAAGTACTTAGTTAAAAATAAACTATTTTGAGCAGAGATGCTCCGTGAATAAAACAACTAATTCAGTGAGAAATAATCAAAAAGATGCTTGCACCAGCTCACAAGCATCTCTCCTGTTAGAGAGGGGACAAAGCACACATTAGCAATGCTAGACTTTAACATCCTATTATTAATGACAATCTTTTCATTAAAGACAAAATGATAGTCTCACAGGCAAAAACAATCTGATGTGCAGAAGGACTTCGAACAATTGGTAATAATTAAGAGTTAGATTAGTTCTGTAGTGCAAATCCACCAAGCAAGAAACTCAATCCATAAAGTTACAGTTAATGTCTTAAACATGTACTAAAAATGTTTTTTGAAGAGCAGGGAACATTCCCTACGTGCAGCGAGCAGTGTAGAATAAGTTCTAAACACATGACAAAAATTCCACTTGCAAAGATGCCAAAACAAATATTTTATTTTCGTTTTTACAGTACAAGACAACGCTATTTGAATTGGCAACACATTTTAATGTATAAACACTGGGGAACGTTTAGTAAGCATCAGAAAAATGATTTTAAGTTGGAAGATAAATCCAAAGGAGGTCCAAATCTCTGTATTACTGAAGTCAACAGGAAAAATTCCCTTGATTTCAGTGGGACTGGAATCTGTTTTGTGATTTAATAGGAACTTATTGGTCATGGCAAAATTGATGTTTTAAATATCTTTGCCAAATAAACTTCCTGTTAATCAGCCTGCATTATTTGCAGTACTTAACATGCCATTCAATTGTGCCATTCTTACACTAGCCATCATCATCATCTTCAGCGTCAAAAGAACTATTGGCAAAATAAAATGCTACTCAACACCAGTAACAATGACAGAACTGGACCCCTGATTCACATCCAAGCAGCTGTACTGTAGCACAGACGTACCCTTTCAGTATGATCCCAGCAGTTTAATCATATAACCCACTGAAGAATAACAGGATTTGTGTGGCTGTATTTCCCTTCTCAACTTCTAAAATCTTATGCTTACTATGAAACCCAGTTAGTGCCCTTGGTCCTATTTGTTTCATATCAACAAGATTTGCCTTCTTTAATCCTGTAGTCATGGCTTTGTGAATAAAGCCTTTTATTGGTTTTAGTAAATCCATTCAGTGCAGCAAAACCCGAAGAATAAAGAAAACAATAAAGGCATTCCTTTCAATATTTTATTTCCACATCATCAGGTCAGTGCAAATAGTATCATTCAATTATTTTTTGTTAAAGTAGCACGTGTGGTTTGATCCAAGATTGTTTTGCAATGTCACAGAACATGAAAATTTGATTCGTTCTCTTCGTAGATAGGAGATACTTGTTGAATCTTTTCTGCATAAAACATTTAGGTTTTGTTACTTCTGTACACCCACTATTTGCTTATGTTTCTCCTTGTTGTACTTAATAGAATTGTAGAAAGTTCCCTAAAATGGAATAAACAACAGTGAGATATTAAACAGAATAACATGCTGCACAGAAATCTTTAAAACCTGACAGAATACAGACACCATATCATCCTACTTTATAAAGTTAGTCTAAAAGACACAGTGTGTAGCGAATAATTTACACACCCCAAAGAGATTAGCCAGTTTCCATTACCGGTTCTAGCAAATGCCTTTTTCACTAATCTTCCCACAGAACCATACATGGTCATGAATTCCTATAGGGTTTGAGGATAATTTTGAACATTTCAAGTATCTAAATGTAACTTTAATAGGCAATTTGCTCAAAAAACATTTCTTAGAGGATGACAGCATGTAATTCCATATTTAAAAAAAGTTTCCCATACTCCACGTTTTAGCTCACCACAAGTTTCAATACTGTGATCAGGTTGTGTATATTTCACTTTTATTGAAAAAACAGTATTGAGAGGGAAGGTACCACTTTCCTCTGAATTACACAATACTCACCAGTTTCTAGAGCTGGACAGTAGGGAGGAGACCAGTTTCCTAATTTTGTATAATGTTTCCTGATGTGATACAGATAGCATTATTCTACTTAAAGTGCTGCATTCCACAACAGACAATAACAGAGCCTGAGATTTTTAAGTTAGAGAAAATAACCAGAATTACAAATATCCTACAGTCAGAAAAAGAGCTTATATATATTTTACACCAGCAACTGTCATCAGCACATCCACCTAAAATAGGTGGAGGAGTTTGATGGAGAGAAAGTAAAAAAGTTAATGGACTTTCTGTAAAAAATTTGCAATCGTCTTAGCATTATTTTACTGAAGGAACCTGCCACTCCAGGAAGGTAACTGAGGAGGAAGGAGCTTGATCTGTTCATTCTGCACGTCACAAATGAAGGCACAGGCTCAAAATTTCACCTCTAAAGAGAGCAGCACACAACTAAAGGCTACCAGCAATGTATTAGGACAAGATATTTGCACAAAACCTGCTTCAGTATTGCCAGCTGTCATATAATCATCAAGAATTTCAGCCCTTTTTTTCAGGGAAATCTTTCAAAGAATAACCAGCATCTACCAAATGAAGTTTCCTGCCTTTGATCCCTCAAGCCCCCAGACATGAAAGGTGACGCATTTGCTGGCAATTCCAACATGCAAGGACTACAGTACTATCAAGACCTGTGTCAGAGTTTGGCTGAGAGTGAAGCCAACAATGGCAACACTGAAAAAAGATGATCCAGCTGGAACTTTCTGGGATACAGGGAGAGCTATTGGAGCCTGCAAAATATGTCCCTTGAGATATCTCACTGAAGGGAATGGAACGCAGGTGAGGACTGCCAGGGGCTCTGGCACAGAACAGAGCAGGGTCTACAAACACCTACCATTTCTCTGGGGCTTCATTTTCAACCCGCTGTTATTCTTTCACCCATATGTTCAGGGAACAATGGTAAAAACCAAAAACTTGACCAAAAAAACCTTCAAGACTTAGACAGAAACTATGGTGTTCTAGACTAGAATAGCAGCTCTGTGACCCTTGGAGTTAATACTGCCACTCTTTGAAAACTCTTTGAAAGGCAAGGGAAGAAGCAGCAAATGCAGGCACTGCCACCCGGGAAGAATAAATACCTTAGAAGAACCAGTTCAGTTTACACACAGTTTTGATACATTTTGCAGAAACACACTTGATATTTTGTCTCCCCTTGGTATGAAACCCTGGGCCTGTTTTCAAGCGCCAAAACACACACTTCTTCGCTAGAAGTTAAGACGATAATTCGTTCTGAGTCTGCAATATGCCGGTTCCTTTCCTATTCTCTGTCACAGTGGAAAAGTCAAAAAATATAGGTGGAAGGAAAGGAAGAAAGTTCAAGAACAGGTCAGTAATAATACAATATGAATGGAAGACTCGTTCATGGGGGTAACAAAGAACAAAAGACAAGAAGCATAATGACAGAAGTGAGTGAAAAATACCTTGTGAATAAAGCACAAATGACAGAGCAAAGTCAGTCTCTCCACAGTGACTGACCACCACGGCTGAGCAGAAGCACCACTGAGGACAAGGGCAATATAGATCTACATCAGGAAGATGTCACTTCTTCTAAAAAAAGGGTTAAAAAAACACGGGGACGTGAGGCACTGTTCAGCCCCAAAATTCAGCAATTCACTAGTCCATGCTTTTGACATTGATATTATTGCACTGTGCTGGTGATATCATCATTGCACTTAGACCTCAGTTTAACACATCCCATATGTCAGGCTCTGTCCCAGACAAATGCATACAACATAACTGCTTTTCTTTGAACTAGATCCAAGCATAGCTTGAATTTGAAGGGCTGAAATGCTGGAACATCATTAGGTTGAAAGAGCAGCCCAACGAGGTTAGAAGTTTGTCCCTGCTCCCTAGAAAAAAAAAAAAAAAAAAAACCAAACCAAAATAAAATAAAGCAGCCAGCCCTTTCTCATGCACCTTGTTCTGTTCCAGGAAACTAATACAGCCCAACTGGCAGGCCTACAAATTTGTTATTTGGGGGAGTTGGAATACTAAGATTTACTGAGTCTGCTGCATCTAATCATGTCACATTTGACTGTGAATGCTGTCGTTCCATAATTTTGCTTCTTTGATAAAGTACACAGCAATAAATGTTCTTATTTTAAGATTTTAAGTATACCTTTTGAATTTAAAGCCACAAAACCAGAAGTTAAAGCAGTAGCTGATAAAGCACATTAACTACATGCATATACTAGGGATAAATCTCAAGTGTGAGAGACAGAAGCATAAAGCCATTTTCTATGTACCTTTCCATATGCACTCAATGATAGTTGTACTTCTCCAGTAAGTAATCTCTAGCTCAGGAAAAATCTTTAGAACTTTCTTTCTGTGTCTTAACTTTTTAATTTACTTGAGAGACAGAACAAATATAAAAGGTAACTGAATGAAAGTGCTGATATTTTCTGGCAGACCACTGCTGATTGACCACCTAATGTCTGCAGCAGCTTCCCAAAGAGCAACACTAAGCTCTCTTGGTCTGTGTACCTAGTTAGAAAACTATGTTTAAAAATCCCTCTGCACTTAAACTGAGAGTTCAAAACATTTATTTTACTTTCTCTTCCAACAGGCAACACGTCAACACAGTACAAAGCACATTGCTGAAATCCTTCCTGAAACTTCAACACTGCAGGATCCGGTGTCCATTTAGTCATAAAGATTTACACTGAAGATGGTCCATAGCCCTCCTGTAAAGTACATGAAACCTAAGAAACTCTTCTGCAGATTGCAGTGATAATTCTCTATTTCTCTTTGCTCACAGTTCTGCCCCTGAGTGCATGAATGTTGTAAATGAAACAACTGTCTCAAAGTCTAAATTACTTTCAAGGCAGAGAACTATAGTTTTTTATTAATATGGTCATGCTTATCCGTCATTCCCATGTAACAAATATGCCAGGATTTAAATGGGTTATTTTTCCCTTTGCTTTAGTGAAGTATGAAATCCCTAAGACAGTTTTCTCTGGCTATGTAGAAGGCAGTTAATCATGGGGCTGCAGAGAAAATTGGCACGCAGAAATCTTCAACATTAATTAAACTACATGTACAAATCCCTCTAAACCATGATAAAGAGCTGGTCTGTGCCTAAACTTGTAACTAAGTTACAGCTTTAATACAACAGGTAAGAAACCAGAAAAGAGCCTGACTCGGAGAACAAGCTGCGTGTCTATGAAGGCCTAGCATAGAACTAATTAAAAATTAGTTGAAGAGAACTGCTACAACTCTTATGCTACAGCCAAAAGCATTGTAGATCCAGTTATGCATGATGTTGTGGCCATTGTGTCCAGAAACAAAAAAGATGGTGCAGTACAGTTACAGTGCAAAAAAATTTCAAAGTCCCTATATTACCTTCACAAATGTCTTGAAATTATATCATCATAATGCAACCAATGGATATGTATAAATATGCAGTGATCTTCAGAAGCATGATTAACTTGGGGTGTTATGCATAAATCCACAAAAGCTTGGGATGAAATTCATGCCCTCTCAAATGTAGCAATGAGTTGTCCAATTCACAGAGATATCTGAATGAACAACCTATTCCGAAAAATCTCCAGCTCCCAGAATTGCAAGATAGTGGAGATGGGAAGGGACTTCTTGGGACTGTCTAGTCAAACTGCCCTGCTCAAAGCAGAGTCAACTGCAGCAGATTTCTCGAGGCCATGTCCAGTAAGAGTCTCCATGGATGGAGCCTCCACAGCCTTAGTAACCTGCTCCAGCGTTTGGTCATACTAAGGTTAAAAAAGTACTTTCTTTGATTAAATAGAATTTGCAGTTATTTCAGGTTATGTCCAGTTATTACAGTTGTTCAGTTTGTGAGAAGGGTCTACGTCTGCCTTCTTTACACCTTCCAATAAGCATTTTTACACACTGAAAAGATATTCTTTCAACCTGCTGTCCTCCAGGCTGCAGAGTCCAGCTGTCTCAGGCTCTATGATCTCCAAAGATCACCAAGCCCTTAAGCATCTTCCTGGGCCTTTGCTGGACTCACTTTAGTAAGTCCATGTCTTTCTTCTACTGGGGAGCCAGCCCAGCACTGGACACGGAACTCCAGATGTGGCCTCACCAGAGCTGAGAAGGAAAGGATCAAATCCCTCAACCTGTTGACAACTTTCTTCCTGACGTAAACTAGGAAGCTGTTGGCCTTCTTCACAACTAGGGTACATTGCTAGCTCATGGTTAACTTGGTGTCCAGCAGGATCCCCAGGGAGATTTCTGCAAAGCTACATTCCATCTAGTTAGCCACCAGCTTCTGCTGTCACCTGGGGTTATTTCTCCCCAGGGGAAGGACTCTGCACTTCCTTTTCTTGAACTGCATAACCTCCCTGTTGGCCCATTTCTCCAGCTAGTTGATGATGCTTGGAATGGCAGTGCAACCTTCTGGTGTATCAACTATTCCTCACAGTTTTCTATCATCTGCAAACTTGCTGAGGGTGTGATGATGATGATGCTTCCCATCATCCCAGTCCTCATGTGATTGGAGGTTGCCATGTCCCTTCATGTCATTCCTATTTCAAAGCTCTTTTCACCAGGCTGCTCAGCCTGGTAACCAACACGATTTTGCCCCATCTAGATGGATCACATCTAGGACCAGCTATTGAGCTTCAAATAGGGTCCCATCATCACAGAAACCTAAACCCTGTTGCTGACAGCAGCTGCAGAACTAGTTGTTTACCTACAGGATCTGCCCTGGTCCTCCTTAAGCCCTTTCCCTTCATATGTGGGACCAAGGAGATGACCACCTGAACCCCGCTTGCCCTTGACCTTTTCCCTCAGACCCATGTAGTTGATAGTTTGCCACCCAATGCAAAGAGACTCTGGCAACAGGATTACCATAATTAGTTTCGCCATATTTAATTCTCCATCTTTTAAAATCTGTGCTATTAAGCAGAAGCTTAAAACAACAAAAAAAAGTCTTCCTTTGAGGATCTGATTTTGTGGTTGTTTAAAATTCTCACTGAGACCTAATCAAAGAAGAATCCCAAAGGTCTGTGTCACTGCACTGTACTGAAGTACTGCTCAGTGGGCGAAGCATCAATAAACATACCACCAATACCAGTTCCTAAGTGAGCATTTTAGGTAACCTTTAATTTTCTTCTTCTTTAGTCCAGATTTTCAAGTTCTTCTCATTCACTAAAGCAGTGATTCCCTACCATAAACAAATTACTAAATAGCCATGTTGCATATTTTCCCCTCAGGCAGGTTACACCAATGTCTTCCATCCTGCAACATTTCTTTCTGTCCAAGATTCCAGTCTCTTCCATTCACTTATTATATATTTGATCTTGTATTTATGGTACCACCCAGAGAGACAGATAAACAATGCATATAGGCACACTAGTTAGTCACTATAATATATGGGGATAGTTAAATTTTTAAGGTACAGAAGGACTAATAATAAATCTCAATTTATTGAATATTTTCTTCCATTCAATGCCATTTATAACTACTATATAGTGTTTCAAAGGCTTTAAAACAAAATGACAAGTCTTATCTCCAAAACCAACTGCAGTTTTAAAAAATAAAATCAAAAATCTAATGCAGAACCTTATCCTAAAGACTTTAGTACAGTGATTTTTGTAACAATTCCACTCTACAGAGGAAGGCAATTTTCAGTCTTTAATTTGAACATATTTGAGAAAAATACTAATCCGCACAGGAAGTAAAGGACTCTGATGATTACATCACCTATGATATTTTTTATAAACATCTTCCAGAAACAGTGGCAAATTCTAAAAGTGTAAGAGTGAATTTAAAATTTACACTGAGTAAAAGAATTACTTCAATTAATTTAGACAAATTACTGGCTGCTATCCAAAGTATACAACTGTTACTTACGGTAGCTGTCAAAACCAACGGAGAGGCCTGTCACAAGGTACAGACTATGTTTAGGCTTATGAGTTTGGCTTTAGTGTGGCCAGTAGCTACTTAGAAATTTACAATAGCCATAATTAAATTGAAACTGCTGGCCCTTAACTAAACCCATGTACTTCAATGTGCACACATATAGTTAAACGGGCCTGATGCCTGAAAAGCAGAGTGAAGTGAAAACTTATTAATATAGTCCCATGGAGCTCAATAGAGGATCTTTTTCAATTTTTTTCCAAAGAAAAAAAATGCTAAATATTTAATAAGTTATTTTTCAGTTGTTCTTGCTCATTTTTTTTTTCCCAATAAGTAATAATTGTTGCACCATTACATTCTGTTAGATTAGTTTTGGGGTTTCCCTCCCACCATCTATCTTCTATTCCCAGATTAATTAAAATACTAACCGTTGCCTAAACCACACCAGGCTGGCAAAGCACCTGTAATTCTGTTGGAACAAAACACAAGCTTCTGAGTGTCATTTTCTGTTTTTAAGGCATAGCTAAACAGAACTACCCCATCAAAGTCATAAATCTATCTCAACCAACCTCCAATAGATACATCATTGTTTGCAACTGACACTTTATTATTACTTCTTAGAGAACAAAATTACTAAACATTATGAAGGTCATAAGGCAGAAGCATCTGCCACAGTTTGATGTGACCTCCCTGCCCCCTGGGTATTGAGCTAAATTTGGAAATTTGAGTTTGAAAGGTCTTGAGGGTAGGGAGAGGAAAGATGAGAGATGAGATACCAGTGCTATTTCACAGGCCCCAACCAATGTAGTCTTTTGGAAAGATCTACCCTTTCTATGCAATGTACAGCTCTCATTCTTTTATCATACTTACTAGACAGACTGGTACAAAACACCAGAAACTTTACCACTCATTTTTAACCACGTAAACAAACCAAACCCAAGCAAAAACCCTGCTGAGATGAACATCTACTTCTGAAACAGCTGTCTGCACTGCTATGCAGCCCTAATTCTGTAAACTTTCCTGAGAACAAAGAAACTAAATATACTCAAGCATCAAGTTGGTGTTCCAGTGAAGCTCCTTTGAGGATTCCAGGAGAGCAGAGTACCAGAATACCATGTCTCAACTTAATGGGGAATAACAAGCCAAAAAAAAACCCACTTCAAGAGCCAAAGACAGAGCCATGAAACCCAGCAGCCAGATAAGGAAAGAATATGCAGACTGGTACAATCAGTAGAGCTAACCAGCCAGGTGAGAACACCTTTGAGGTGGAACATATGGACCACTCAGCCAGGTAGATAAGATGTGTTCAGCTACTAACTAGCACCTTTTTAACCAAGGAGATAGCTAAGATGTAACTCTAAAGCTACTCAGCACACAGGGCACCAGGCAAAGGGTACTGACAACCAGACAACCCAGAATCAGTCTCCTATATCAACAGGTCCAGAAAGAACATGAAGAGCCTCAGAATATGCAGTGAGGGTGGAAATGACCCTGAAATCACCTCTCCCGAGTAACAGCTCCTGCTTGATGTTGATCAACAGCATTAGCATCAGATGAATGAAACAGACTGTGAAGCAAGACTTCCCTCTGAAAGTGCAGGGAGCAGGGAGCAGCCTTGAAAGGCAACATGCAGAGCAGCAGCTAAAAAGCAAAATACTCAGCACCTTCTAGTTGCATACAGGACAAGGCCACCTCAGGGATCACAGTCTCTGAAAAGAGGTAGCAAACAGCAACCTTAATCTCCCATTTTATTGAGCAGAGCACAATACAAGGCAACTTGTTCATCAGAGTATTCAAAATCCACAATAGAGAAATTTGCTGATGAATGCACAGATCATTTAGGAGCAGAGCTTTCTTACAAGAAGGTCTAGGTCTTGCACTTCAGTGATTATTCACGTATCCATCTGCAACCACTTGCCCAAAGCTTTTTTGGTTCTCCCTTTAAGGTTGCCACACAAATTTTAAAAACTACCCAGAGTTTCAATTTGTTATTATGTAGCTCCAGTTTCAAAGAATAGATGGTGTCTACTCTTTAAGACAGCCATCACTCGTGATACATAGAGATATTTACACCTAGAACATATGTAGTCACGAGCAAGTCTGCAGATTTCAGATTCAGAGCACTCATGCGGCCAAATGATGAAGAGCTGTTAAGGAGTATCTCAGCATGGTAGTAGCAGAAGTATTTCAATAACGAAGCATGTCAACACAGAGCCTGAATGTGACTTAAGGTAAGAGTCTTTTGCTGCCAGCAGATTCCAGCCATGCCAGCACAGGGTGGATTGGATGGATGCTCAAGAGGTAAGGACTTGAAGAGATGAAAAGCAATGGGAAGAGAAGGGAAGACTGTTCATTCATGTTTGAGAACATGAATAGCAGTCTCTCGTTTCAACTAAGAATGGATTGCACAAAAAAAAGTCAGTGCCTTGGGGAAATCTACCAAAGGGCTTAAAAAAANAGCCCAGACAGGAGGTTTTCAGCTGGTAATGTTCCAGACTTGCTAAGTATTATACAGATTTACTGTGGAGGTATGAGGACAACCATAACTGAAGGGTTAGGAACTCAAGTAGTTCTGATATTAGGAGCTGGATCACTTTAAGACAAAATTGGAAGCTACGTTTAGGTTCAAGACCGGCCAAGTCTCTTTTTCTACTCAGAGAGTAGAAAAGCAGCTATAAAGCTTTTTCTTTCTTCCTGAGCTGCAAGTACTCTAGATATCTATGTCAACGCTGTGTCTACTTTTCAATCAATCAGGTACATTCAAAGACAGTTCCTGAAGAGGGACAGAGAGGGAGACTGTGGATAGCAGAAAGGAAATCCGTCCAGTCTCTTGCTTCTTCCTGGCCTGAACACAGTACGAGAGGTAACGCACAGCCACGACCATTATTATGATGTTAACGGACTGACTGACTGAAGAAAAGCAGCTCTTTGAAGAGCAGATTTAGATTGGATATTAGGAATAAATTCTTTACTATGAGGGTGGCGGAACACTGGAACAGGTTGCCCAGGGAGGTGGTTGAGGCCTCTTCCCTGGAGATATTCAAGGTGAGGTTCAATGAGGCCCTGGGCAACCTGGTCTAGTTGGGAGTGTCCATGCTGACTTGCGGGGAGGTCAGACTAGATGACCTTTGGAGGTCCCTTCCAGCCTGGACCATTCTATGATTCCTACAGAAAGGAGGAGCCAGGAGATAAGCAGATTCCTGGGTATGAATGGAGACTGGCCGTGATTTCTAAGGCTGATCTTTTTATTTTCTGAACAAAGCAAGGTTTCTCTGGCACACACAAACTGAAGAATCTCAAACTGGACTAAGGGAAATAACTGAAATTATTCATGAATATATAGCTAACCTGAACAGACATGGTATAATATATGAAATCTTTCCTTATGTTAAGACCAACCCCTCCTACGGAAATATCTCTGTCTCTTCCTTGATTTCACTTCAATCGGGATTTCTTCTGTCAGGATCAAAACGCACTACTCAAAGTGAACCCTTCCCAATTCCAGCCTTCGCAAGCCACTTTTGTGTCTTCAGTTTCAAGCTTGCTTTCTCTCATGAATATATTTCTCTCTTATTCAGATGACTTCAACACACTTGCAAGTAAACTAATGGCTATTTATTTTGGCCAAATGGCAGATGTAAATGCTGCAATCTTTAAGTGTAGCTTGCTTGGTTTTCTCTAAAGCAACTACCAAAATGATGGCAAAGGAAAAGTATTTAAGAATTATGTCCACGTCAGTGTTGATACTTCCTATCAGTTTTTCCAGTCGTGGGAGGCAGGAAGCGGGAGTCTGCCAAAGGATCCTGGCTAGGTCCAAAAAGGTACTGCCATTGCAAAAGGAAATCCAAGTTGCAAGTAGTAGTCAAAGGACACAAAAACTTAGCTATGTCCTCCAGAGAAATTCATGTGATAAACTCCTGGAATAAGCATTGATCATCCATAGCACAATGAGCTAAACTTTCCGTATGGCAAAGGGGAGTTTACCCAAGAATTTCCTTCTGTAAGTCCTCCACTGACTAACAAGGAATTTCTAATGGGCAAAGCTCTGCATGGTGGCTCACAGGTTTGTAGACTATCTTGGAATCCTAATGGATGCCTCTTATCAAATACTACCTTCTCAGAAGCACAGAAACCAACATGGCCTGGAGGTGGTATCCTAAATTCAAACATCAGAGAAAGCAATGGTACGTTCTGATAAGTCTACTTCATCTCCTGTTTTTAAAGAGATATTTGGATCCTGTGAAGCTGAGAAAGAAGATGGTGTTTCTGAGGAGTTGCACAGAAAAATGGAAAACCATTACTCCCATTGCACAATTTAAAAAATAAGTGAATGTCAAAAAAAACCCCATGCTCTGCCAACCTAGCATGGATGAGACCTGCTGACAGGGCTGCTGGGCAGATTCTACGTGTAGTCCTGAGGCCACCCCCCAAAACAAGCATGGATAATAGAGTCATTGTTACATTCATATCACCTTTAATCGTTTAGCAAATGCTAGAACAAGCAGGTATACAGCAGACACACAAGAGCTATTCATAATCGAGGGACTGCATGTCACTGCACACCACAGTGCTGGAAAGCAATTTTTGGTAAAGACTACTAAAAGCCTTGTCAAGATGGTAAGCATAGAACTCTAAAGTAAACTAAGAAAAATGCTATCCTGACATCATGTAACAGCCTACACAGAGCATGTGTCCCCAGCTGTGAGGCAGTTAAATGACAGCCAGCATGCATCCTGTTTCTGTACACGACTAGGAAACGCACCCACATACTCTCTTACAGACACTGCCCGCAGAGTCTCAGTGTGATGGATCTACACCTTTTAGGGAAATGTGGACAGAACCCTATCATTTAGAGAAATGCAATCAATAGCTCTAAACTGCACTATACTTATTGATGCAGACTTGAATTTACACCTGTGAAAAAAATGAACCCTATCATAATGCAGTACTCCACGATGTTGAAAGAACTTACCATATCTCCAAAGTAGGAAATGCATCTGTCCCTGTTCTGCAGTACCTAAGAATTGAGGCTGAAGTCTAACAGTGAGGGCTGTTTACACTTTGTAACAGAGGATAAGTTAAAAGTCCTGGAGGAAGGTAGTTCTCAGGAGGCCAGCACATTCAGCAGGAAGACTACTGTACTGCACATTAGAGCTGGACTGCTTTTAGTTTTGCACTAAACTTGGTTGCATCTAGTTCAATCAACCCTTCAATATTTTACTGCACTGCACTGGAGCCAAAAAAAAAAGGTAAGTAGAAGCTTTAGTTAAAAAAAGAAACAAAAACAAAACAAACACAAAACCCCCGCCCCAAACCTCACCACTAATCAGCAAATAATACTTATGGCATTATCAAAAGTCACAAGATGCTTCCCTGGTGACCTTGTGCTTTACCTATTATACAGCCTCAGACCAAGTATTTCATTGTTTGCTTCCTGTGTAAGTAGAGCACAGACCAAGAAACTAAGCTTTAATTACTGGGGTCTCATCTTGCTGGTACCTTCCAAAATCAGCAACACATTTTTGTAACTTGTAGTCACATTTTTATAGCTTGTACTTACATAACATGGCCTGTTGATAGTTCAGACTGGTGGGAGTTACTTCTTAGGAAGTAATGTGACTCATAGGATACAAGAAAGAGCATCTGGGAATTGTACAAGATTTAACTCAGGAGAGGAACTAAAGGCAATGAAAAGGAGGGATCAAGATAGTTTGGGGAGGAATGAGCATGGGAAAATAGAAATAGAAAAGTCTAAAGGGGTCCATTTCTGTCTATACCTTGTTTGGCCAAGCCTGTGCTCGATCACCCAGACCTGTTCGGACAACATACTCATCCTTGCTACTGGGAGCGTGGAGCTGGGACACCCTGCATGTTTCTCCTGGGCTACAGGGTTCAGGGATCCCTAACACAAGACCAAAACAAGAAATCATATCGACAGTGCGAGAGCCAAGTACTTTCTAATAAACTTTGCTTAGACCCTCAGATCACAGAAGCAGATTAATGTTTAAAGGCTAAAATAAGGACTGTTTAGGAAGCACAGAATGGTACTGGGAGAAAACACCCATCCAACATAGTCAAAATCTCTTTCCTCTCTTTGCTCATAATATAAGAGCTAAAGTGCCCTCCAGAAAGCTCAGGGAAACTCTGTTAATAAAGCCAACTATAGGTTGCATAAAGACAAAGTTAATGAGTTCCATAGCCTAGGAGTTCAGTAAGTAATAAGAAAATAGAAAAACGTCATGACTAAAACCAACATGTGCAGTTACATTAGCCAGGATGAAGTGAGTAAAACTATGAAACACAGCCAAAAGAGCAGAAGTTCAGAAGGTATTCATTCCTGTGGCTTAGTCAAATACCTCATAGCGCTCATTTCACACTGTCTAGTAATACTTACTGAAGCATTTGACATTAACAGACAAGTTAATAAATTAGATAATTAGTCTTTTCTGATGAATAGTATCTTAATATACGTCTCTGCAGATTTTTTTCCTGCTCCGCTTAAATAGTGCCATTCAACAGCTACAGAGCAAATGTCAAAGCTTATTGGCATCAAAGGTGAGATCAGTATTAGAAGAAAGCAAATCAGTGTTTTTTTCAAGTTTCCTGCACCTCTCATTTCCATCACTATCCAAAGACTGATGTGACCTCACTGTAAGAGTTACTGTAATAGAAACCTCAGATATATATACCATTTTGAGGTACGTTATGCCTTTTGCATTATCTGATAGTATGCATAGCACTGGAAGAAAAAATATTATGGAAAAAAAAATCACTCAGAAACATTTGCTTTGAAAGAATGTAAATAATGTAAAATATGGTGGGAAAGAAAAAAAATAACCAACCAAAACTACCTCACTGCAAAACAGAACACCTTTGGGTATGCCTACACAGTTCTTGCAGGTAGCTGAGAATTCCACCTGTTTTCTAGGCACGGGACAGGAAGCTAAAAGGTACATTCAGAAGAAAGCCTACAAAAGATCTAGGACCAAAGAGACATCGTTTCTGCATGATTCAGAGCACTGGTAGCACACACTCACCTGAGAGACATTGCAGGCATTCCTAAGTATTCCTACAAATACTTAACAGTCAAGTATCTCTTGACAGACAGCTTCAGGACTCTTTCTATGAGACTTTGCGATACTAAACCATGAAAGTGCTAAAACCTTGGAATTTAGTACAATACAACCAAAAATCTCTTCTCTGTGCAGCACTGAGTAGTGAAAAAACCAAAGAGGAGAGTGGAACCAGCATGTGTCAGAGGGAATTCTGACTGTGAGCAGCCACTCTCCCAGACACTTACACATATGCATAATAATAATAGTATCGCTGATAATATTAAATTCACTAGAGGTCACTAATATTAAATTCTTTCAAATTAAACATTTGTTTATCCTTACACATAATTCTTACCTCTTCCTCAAAATCCTTTCTATTTAAAATAACACACCAACACAGGAATATTGATCAAGACACAAGAAGTCACTATTCAATGTTTTCAACATTACTTCATGTCATATTACCAACATACAGATAATGTAACTTGGCATCTGGACCTTTCTATTATACTTTGTGGCAAACAAGGTATGGCATTACATAGATCATTAAAAAGAGCCTCTGCAGTTTTTTTCCTATGTCTGAGGCCCACTACAATTCCTACATTATTTTTCAGTCACCCAATATTTAATTTTTCTACTTTGAAGTTGTCCTTCCTATACCCATGACACAAGAGATCAGCTATAAGTTTTCTTTCCTAAACTTCTACCCGCTTCTCTGTCTCCCATGATGAGAAACTCGGGTCTAGCTTTTACTGTCACTTGATTTATCCTAGGGTGTCTTCATGTATACTCAGGGCAGGGAACTGAGGGGCAATACTCCTTTTCTCAGGTCATCCAGCTAGCCCCACACCAGCCCATGCAGCTTGAGTAATGATCTGCTCGTTTGGTTCCTGGCACGTGATAAAGGTGACTCTATCAGAAAGAAGCATCTAAGAGATTTACAAAGCTGCCATTCTCCCAGGATTTTTAACTAGGTCACATGTCACTAGATTTTCATAGGAATCAGTAAAATTCACATTTGCCCTTCATGGACTCACTCCAGGGATGAAATGTATTTTTGGTTAGGGAAGGCTGAATTAACGCGCCTGTTCTGTGCAGTGAAGATCTCTGACATCCCTAACAAGTCATAATTACTGTATGACTTTATTACATGCACTTTATGATAAGAAAGTAACTGTTACATTGAATCATATATAAATCACAATCTTTTATGGGAGTTTATTTCTCATAGTTGTAGTAGTCTACAGTGTGTAGAAGGCTTATCCCAATTCAAAAGAGAAATCTGGTCCATACATGCCCTATGCTGTCCTAAATCATCCCAATTTGAGATTTGCATAAGGGAATTTCCAAACAAAACAGGTTTAAGACCATGTAAACGCTTTGTTCTAGTAGAGCATTAAAAGAGCACCTCTTTTATTTGGTGTCTGTGTCCAGGTTTGGCAGCAGGGGTGGCCTTCTTGACAAAGACCAGGGGCCACCCTGTACATACCCAATGGCACCTCTGGAAAAACATATTTAAGGAAGGGCAAAAAACACTGGGCAGACACAGGAGGGGAAAAAATAGCAGGAAACAGTAGAGGGAATCCCAAGGTCAGAGAAGAAGGTGCTCCATGGTGGAGAAAATATTTCCTGCTGCCTGTGGAGGACCCACACTAGAGGAGAAAGGAATGACAGGGAGAAGCCACTATGTCCTGACCATTACCCCTCAACACTCGTTCCACACTGCTTGCTTCCTCTCTGAAGGGACTTGAACCGAGTGTAACCTGCAATGATAACAAAGGAATGGGCAAGGAGTCTGGAAGGAGGAAGAAGGTCAAGTTGAGCCTGGGAAAGCAAGGAGGCAATCTGTTGTTTTAATGTTTGTCTTTGACCCCCCCAACTGCATTAGCAAATTTTTAAAAATTATTTTATTTGGCAATAAATTAAGTGATATTTTCCCTGTTTCCCTACCATGGTAATTGGTAAGCAGTTTCCCAGTCCTTAACTCAGGAGCTTTTTCATTCCTGTTCTTCCCATTTTCTCCCCCGGCTCCTGCCAGGGACAGGAGTGTGCAAGCAGCTGGGTGGTAGTTTGGCTGCTAGCCTAGGCTAGCCCACATCTCACCACTAAAAACCCCCAAAATAAAGTCCACAAGCAAGAAAATAAAACCATCCCTCAGTGTTTTGTTGTTTTTATTGAACTGGGTGGCTAAAACATTCTAGATGCACAGAAAAACACTCTGCAGAGAAAGGCTCTAGTTGCGTATTTACCACTGCACATAGTCAAAACACTGTGATTCGCCCCTCCCTCAAATGGATTTGATTAGAGAATCACTCTTAGAAGCTCTTTGAGAAACCATGAAACATCTGAGAAGGTACAGAATGTATTAACCCCTGTCGCTGTGCAGAAAGGAGCTTTGTACATGAGGGAGTTGGAGAATTGCCAGGGTACAAGTACTCAGATATCAGTGCGTGCTGAAAGAAGCTGCGTCTGTGAACTTTATCTCAGAGGGAAAGAGAAAAGGCTTCTGCCATTAACATGAGTGTGCAGCAGCGATAAATCACTAAGTTAAAAACTGACAGGTTCTGAAAAATATAGAAAGAAGTTTCAAGACTTGAAAGTGGTTGTGCAGAAAAACTAGAGAAGGGTTCTGGAAATAAAATGTAAAGTAAACATTTGATGGATGAGTGCTAGACATTTAACCTGAATTAATTCAGCACAGTGCCATTACTGGATATATAGACTGGATGCTTTTTTGAGATAACAGCCTGCAGGAAAGAAAGGAGTAAATCTTTTCAAACTACTTGAATGGGCAGGACATAATAGATGGAAAATTTTAATCTAGGTTACTGAAGCTGCTGGAAAAATAACTAGGAAGGCACTGTCAGAGTTCCAGAAAGACAGAGTGAAACTCAAATGCAAACTAATTTAAAGACGGAAGAAAAGGGTAGATTAGAGAGGTTAGGAGACAACATCTGCACCTCCCTGAGCTATCTACCACTCTTCAGAGAGTGGCAATCAAATAGAGGACAGCACTGCAGAATCAGTCTTCCAAACCACAGATGAAAATAAGGGTGAGACTCTTTGAAATCATTAATATATCTATCTTCTATTTCTTAGTGAAGAGCTTGTTTCTCTAAGTAGAAGCATTCTGGTGAAATCTTTATCCCACTGAAGCTAAAATTTCTGGTTTTTATTATGTGACCCTGAAGAAAATATATTAGCTAAGTATTTCTAAACAATAAATTCCTACTACTATGTGCCGTTTACACCTTTCCAAAATATCATCAGGGTACATGTTGATCATGTCACAAGAGTTGTCATAACACACAAACTGAACCTTGCATTATTGACAGAGTCCAGGGGTTTTTTCATGTACTTTGAGAAGCGCATTACCACTCTTTAATAGTTATGTCCCAAGACATTGACTTCGGATCATCTGTCCCATTAAATGCCAAATCTGTCGTAGTAGTCACACCAGAGAATTTTGCCAGACAATCCTCCATATGCAGGAGACTGACTGATGATCTTTGCCCTTCTAAGTCTCACAAGGACATTCCAGGTTCTTCTTCTCTAAAAAAAACTTTTGTAAGAAGGGTAAACATTCACAGAAGGCACCTCCTTACATCAAAACTTGATTCTAATACTTGCAGAAATGGTGAAACAGGCTTTTGCTATTCTTTCCATCAAGACAAGAGCAGAAGCCACAACCAATGACAATACCAATATGGACAATGGTTGGCCTCAATTTGGTTTTTGGGCAAAGATTGCTCTTTATTTTCCAGATAGTGTGCTACCTAATGATTTCTTTCATACTGTTAACTCTTAAGGTCTTACCAACTTGATCAAGGATATAACACAGCCATAGAATGCATCAGAGTTGCTAGTAAATCCATTTAGCCATATATTAAATTGTTATGAAACCAATTAAGTGCTGGCCTGAATTCATTTGGTCACACTCAAATCATTTCCTGTCAAACATCTGCAGAGGATCAAGTTATTCTTCATGGTTTTGCCATAAAACTTCACTCTTCTTTAATCCATTTCTGTCACAGACTCTCCCTGACTTACTTTTTTTGATTCAGTTTCAGTTTGAGGTGGAATGGTCTTTATATATTCAACTAGGAAAGTTTTGATACCATTACTCTTTGTATATCAGTTCTGAATCCACTTCTATCCCAGCTATGCATTTTTTGCTGATGCTGTTATTTCTGCATAACGTTTTTGCTTGGACTCTCACCCTACTCCCACTGAAGTCATTCAGTTGGAATCTCCATCACTTTGAATAATCATTATGCTGTGCAAAGGGAAGAAATATGCAACAGCTAGACAGTAGGAAAAAAGTCTATTATTTTACATTAAAATATAGCTGGATTGGAATTGGGAATGGGACTAAAAAAAATAATCAAGAATTCATAAAAATTAGTATTTTCTTTTTGGTCAGTTCTGGTGAGAAGCTTGCAGGTTTTGCCTTTCTTTCAAATATATACCCCCTTCTCTATTAAAACCTGCTACAGAAAACGTGAAGCAGTAACTTTTCACAAGTTCTAAACAGAAGTGTATTTTGCTCTGATACAAACTGACCCAATACACCTTAAGGAATTTAGATGAGTAAGAAGTTGTGCAAGGAGGAGGAAATCAATTGAGCTAGAGACTTTACAAGTAAACAAGAATCCTAAAAATGAGAGACTACAGATCCCATCTCCTCTCGCCAACTGTATTTTTGCCCCTACTTCATGAAAAAGCGTAAATCTTCTCCCAGAGTCTGGCAGCCACTTTGCTCTGTCTGCATTTAATCAACATTTTCCTATTACAGGCTCAGTTTTCCCTCCTCCAACTTTTATCACTTGTCCTTCATTAAGAAAACAAATCAAATTTTCCTTTTTCAGTTCTCTCATGTCTTCCAACTCAGTCTTCCTCCAGACGTGCAAGAAAGATCACCCATCTGCTACGCCACAATGCACTAGCAGGTATAACTTGCCTCTTTAAGCGTTGTAAATACTAGCTAACAGTTTCCCCAATGCGATGAAGTCAAGGGAGCCTCAGCTTGAGCAATGCTGTATGGAAACAGACTTGTACAGTGTTAACAAATGCAACATGACACAAGTATGTCGTGTAGGAAGAAAAACCCACTGAAGCCAGAAAAATTTGCACGAGCTTCAAGGAGCTTTGGGTGAGGTCTTTGATACTTGCATTAGGAGGAGACAGAGCTAAAAGGGACGGGAGAAATGGGATCTTCGAAACTGCAGTTTATTCACAGAGAGATTTTTTTAAGGTCACATCAAGCCACTCTCATCTGTGCTTGTTCTGTACATCATAAATAACCACTGAAGGGAATAATTACTGCTGGGGTTACTTCATGAAGATGCCACTTGAATTTTAGAATAACAGGAAATAGTGTTATATATTAAGCTTTAAATTGATTTTACTGTCCACATTAGATGAGCTTCTCATAACAAGCAATATCTCATTTCACCAGAAAATTGGTTCCTTGCAATCAGAAGAAAAAAAAATTAACTCCTCCTTTTCCCCTCAAAATATTTCAAATGCTTTCATATGTATGACCTACATTAGGACAGAGTTACCAAGTTTTTATGTGCCCAATTATACAATAATACCAAATTGACCTGAGGTGGAAATTAGTGCTGCAAGTCTGTCTTGAGCCAAGATGCTATGAAATTACTATCATGTATGGACACATGCATACCTGCAACTGTTTCACTCCTCAAAGTGCACTCAGTGGGGGAGTACAGGCAATATGATTTTTTCATGCAGGTTCAAAGACTGCTTTTATACTATTTGTGGTGGTATGTATTGCTTACTGTTTAAAGTGGTAAACCAGAACACAGGACTAAAAGCAATACCTCTGTTGTAGCAACTCTCCAATATTCCTAAAAATACTGATTTTTCCCTTCTGTTTAACTTAACCCTGGGATGCACATTTAAAGCATTGACTTAAAGAAATTCTATAAAATGAAGTTAAATGAAAAAGCTGATTATTTTCAGAATATCACACAAGTCATACGTGTTATGATCTGACCTTCTGGAGCTGGTTTACTCGCATTTGTTTTTTCTGGATCCTTCACCTTGGATTTACTCGTTTCTTTTCTTCTCTCTATATCTTTAACTGAAAAGTAAAGGGGGAGAGGGGAAATAAAAACTTTTTAAAAATCAATCAAACTAGAAACAGTGCCGTCAGAAGCATGTAATTATCGTCTTCCATATAAATTAGTTGTATGCAACATCTTGCAATATGCTTAGGTAAGAAGTGACTCTTACTGGGTTTTTCCTTCTTTCAGGTTATTCTTTTTATGAATCTTTCCCAATCCTATCATCACTAAAGTTCTCAAAAGTGACTCCCCTCACACAGGAGAGTCCAAATACAGTGACATCAGCACCTAAGCCCACTCTGACAAGATTCAGCACTGGAAATATAGTCCAGAAAATTGGCAAAGCTAGTTGGGCAAAGTCCAGCATTGCAGAGTTCCACTTCAAGTCATTCAACACGAAAGCACATAAGCCAGCTGTTACATTATCCTCTTTAAAGAGCCAGCTTAGATCCCATGCCCAAATATGTGTTCAGGGCACCAAATACTCCCATGAGAGGAAAGTTGCTCCAAAGCTCAGACTTCAACAGTTTCCTGTCCCACAAGTGGGTGGGATACCTCCCTTATTACCTCCCAAATCTCTCATAACAGCCAGGCAGAAACCCAGATTGATAAGCCGTTCCAAATATGACATTAGTAGCCAGTATCACTCTACTCAGTTTGAAAGATTCTGGCAAAAATAACTGCTAAAGTTACGTATTAGGAAAAAAGAAAAAAATAATTCCTTTCAGAATTTCTCTAGAACACTAATCAGTGTCAATGCCCTAGCTATCTACAATGGCCAGGAATAGATAAAATGAATGAAGCAGAGAATATTTTTCATAGAAAAATAAAATTCTACTCCAATTAAAATCTTTAATTTATGTAGAGCTGGATTAAGACTAACGTGCATCCAAGCACGCATTGAGCCTTAGCCAGAATCAGAATCTTTCAGTGCTACATCGTTAAAAAACAAGAAACCAAACACCCAGTGAGAGTGTGGAAGAAGGTTACCTGTCTCTGTAAACATACACTATCAAATAGACAAGACAGGTATTCTGTTGTACAGGAGTGTAACCAAAGTCAAATGGATTTCACTAATTTACCTAACAGTATATGGTCTATCTCAAACAGCTCAGAGTGCTCTAAATTCCCATCTGAAATGTGATCACAAGACCATCCTGAGGTCTTTGGAAGAAAAGAAGCCATTGTCAAACATCTGAGTGACTTCAGTGCGATAACCCTCTGCAGAACTTACGGCTCTCAGACTCCAGATATAGAGGTAGGAAAACTGATGAAAAAATAACTGAAGTTTTAACTCCTCTTCGTACTAACACAGCATCTGTACCTCTACATCACCTCTACCTTTAGCAAACAGTTGTGAAGCAGATTCAGGTGCACAAGCTTGCTGAAGAGTTAGCTTTTACTAAGGTAGACTGATTATTAGCTGGGTTGCAGATATAGCCATGACGACACCAGGTCTTACTCAGAAGTCTGGGTCACTTCTTACCTAAACTGAAGAAGTCTGGATCAAAATCCATACCTAAGCAAGTCTCCAACTACAATAAACCAGGTAAAATTGCCAGAATAATATAAATCAAAAAGGTTGCCATTGCTTATCCTTCTAAAAGCACTCCTTTGAGAAAAGGTAACCTTTAGAGCAAGTTAAAGAGCTGCTTGATGGCCTCCTCGAATGTTGTGCTGTTGAGCTGCAAGTCTCCAAGAAAACAGTATAAAAGTCTGAAAATGCTCATAGGATACAAGTTGGTCACATCCTGAAAGAGAATTCTGGATTTGGGAAAGACATTTCTGTCAGAATTCTCACCACAAAGGATGAGCAGACAAGACAACATCAGTTTTATTCACATATGTACACAGACAAAAAACTTATCTAGTGCATGTTTTTACAGCTGTGCTTTAAAAGGAAAAATTTCCCAGTGATCTTTAATTGCACATTGTGTACAATAACTTACAAGCAGCACTAGAATAAGAAAGTCTACCTGACTATATAAAGAGGAACACTCTTTTAACAATAAGATTGTATTGGAGGCTTGAGAATTCTTTGTACATTAGTTACAACTCAGCAGCATAAAAAAAACCCAACATACTTTCAATGCACTATACCAGAGAATATTCTTAAAGCTTTGCATACATTTGGCCTTTTTTCATCTCAAGAATTAGTGAGTGCTTGTCAGCAATGGGGGAAAAAAAACATAAAATACAGGATAGCGAAAAAGAATGATTTGTATGTGTGCTGCACCTTGTTTTACCCATGCAAGGCATCAGCTTGTCAAATGAAACTCCAGCCTCATTAAGTACTAAATGCTTTCACCCACAGCAAAGAAACAGCACACAAAATAGAATGTAGCTTGCATATTCTTAAATCGAGTTACCAGCTCTACTTTTCCAGACTAGAGGTGGTTTAAAAAAATAATAATAGTCACACTAAAATATTACACAAGTTGGTGTAGGTTTCTGTGGGCTCCTCTTTAATGCTAAAGCAATCTGTGGTTTGTGGGTTTCCTAACTGAGATAGAACTTAGAGTTGCAGTGAAGCAAAGCTAGAAAGGATCTTGACACACACCACATCAAGCAGTCAGCATATTTTATCTTGTGCTGCTTCTAAGAGAAAGGCGGTTTTCCAATGACAGTGGGAACAATTCAGTGTTGAGGGAATTCAGTAGCCTTTCAACTGTACTCCCAGACTGTAACGTTTTTATTTTTAATTGAACAAATCTTCACTGACCATATTTAACTGCTCTGTTTAAGATGCAGATCAAGACAAATCAGCCAAGACATATATGACTACGATACAGACATTAAGAATATGCATAGGTCAGATAAAAAAAAGGTCTTAAGCATATTTGTAAACATATTTGACAGTTAAAGACGAATAAGAATTTAGCTTTTTATACTATAATTGAACTATTAACTAGTTGCCAGTTGGCACAGCTAGAAGAATGTTTTAATAAAAAGTTGGATGAAGGGAAGGAAATTTTTTAAGTCTCTGAATTATAGCACTTCCCTTCTTGTTTCCGCTCACTGAAGATTCTCTTCCATGACAAACTGTCTAATTTCGTAACAGAATGGGGACGAAAGGGATTCCAAACCAATAGAAACAAAAATAGCCCAAAGCAAGAGTCTCCTGTGCAAAAGTAACTGGATCAATTCAGGCCTCCAGCTGTATCCATACCAATTAAAAATCTGTGACTGATCAGTTTTATACCACAGAAGAAACTGTTCTTCTATCGTCCCCTTTTGTGTCAAGCTTTGTTACAATTTTGTAAGTTACATTAAATAATTGACAAATTCTGTATGTCAGGCATAAAAAGACACTTACTTCTGAACTGGCCTTGTGCTGGCTTACTCTCCTTGTCTTCACTGAATGCAATGATTTGAATGGCATAGTTTTGATCTGGAATAAGACCTTGAATAATTGCTTTGGTTGCAGTGTTTTGAAGAATTAATTGATTGGTTTTTCCACCTGTAAGAGAAAATCTTTGTTTGGTTTTCTTATAGAACAGTAAATGTAATGACTTAAAACTAACTCAACTTCTACAATGATCCAAGCGTTCCTGCTTTTGGGACTACCCATACCCACAGAGCCAGGCCAAAGGGCACCCCAGAGAAGGAAGTCAAGCAGCCTGACCAAAGACACAGACCACTTACCTAGATAGAAACACTCCAAAATCAATCAATTGTCCTTTGTATCAGGGCCTCATGGAATAGCCACATTGTCTGGCAAAACTATTCATTAACAAAAAAAACCCCCAAAAGTTGACAAAAAAGCCATCAAGTTCAGTAACACCACACTCACAGGCTTTCACACTGCTCTGTGATTGGCTGCCAGTTCTGACTCCATCATACCCATGTCATCTCTGAACACTCTCTTTGCCCACTCCCTTTAGGGCAGGAAATTCTACGTATAAACATTAAACATTTATATATATATATATANAAGGAGCTCACTGTGGGAGAATGTCTAGTCTGGAGGCCCAGTCAAAGCTCTGACTGGAAGAAGGTTATGTTCTCCCTTGAACACTTCCTCAACTTCCTTAAGCTCCACTGGAAAAAGGTAAAGACAAATAACGCTGGCCTCAGAAAAGTGTTAAGCCTTAGGATGACAGTCTTTTCACCTTAAAAAAAAAAAGAACATACAGACTTTTGTTTTACCTGAACTTGGAGTGACAAGAAGCTTATATCCACTGAATTGCCCTTTGGGGGCTTTCCAAGAGATCTGTACGCTGTCAGGACTGACCACATTATATCTTAATCTTGTTGGTGGGGACACTGCAAGTGGGGAAAGAAAACAACATTTTAAATTCAAATAAAAAGCAGTTGTCGATTGTAAACAAACAGAAGTAAACACATATAGGAAGACAAAACAAAATTTTAATGATAAAGGATGCAAGTTATTCAAACTGTCACGCACATCAGTTTATTAGTTTGTAAAATGACATCCCCAGGTGCACTACTTCCCTTAGAGGTACCTTTTATTTATATGTATCTCTTTAGAAAAACAAACTAACAACCTAAAAGCAGAGGACAGGAAGACAAACAGTGTTAGATGTTAAGGTTCTAGTTTAGCAGGCAAAGCTGGTAATAAAAATGCTCTTTGTTAATGTATGGGAATTAAAATTGCTCTCCTTGCTTATACTGACAATATGCATTACCTGCCTCCTTTACCTGACATTACTGTGGGAGTTTCACCACATTTAAGGTCACTCAGGGCCAAATTTTCAAAGCCTTGTGAAGACACAATAACCAAGAAGAAAGATAGGCAGGCACAGGGCAGAGGGAGCATCAGCTGCTCAATTTTCAAACCTGGCCTTAGCAGCAAACACACCTGCCCAGCTGCCAGCACTGCTTCTGTCTCAGCAAGTCTAGTAGGCATGGACAGGCCAGTCAAGATTTAGAGAGGGGCAATCTGGAGATGGTAAGTAAACCTGCTTCTATTCAAAATGTGCCATCACCTAAGTTTCAGATAGAAGCAGCAGGTGAAATGAATAAAGCATGAAACGATTGAGAAAAAGGTGATATTTCAGTGAAGCAACATGCAGAGGAACAACTGGAAAATCCATCCTAAGTAGTTACTGCAATATCAGCAATATTGTGCCTATGTACATTAATTAGCCTTTCACAGTGCTGTATCTCTACTTAGGGAAGCTCTGCTGATGTCAGACAACACTCTACAGAGCATTTCTGCTCTGCTCCCGGAGTCACATCCCTCCTTCACAGGAAACAACTGCAGCAGAGCTGCTAGGTGTATGGTCTGTGGTTATCCAAGGCTGTCAATAAGGGGGATATCTGTATGCATTCTAATCAGAACTAACTGATCTAGAGAGAAATTGCCCCTGTGCAAACTGCTCTAGGTGGACCTGCTCTGGCAGGGGGGTTGGACTAGATGATCTCTAGAGGTCCCTTCCAACCCCATATCGTTCTGTGAAAGGCAGCCAGGGAAGATATCCAGAGGATGAGCAACAGAAAGTGCTAGAAAAGCTTAGCAAACTCTTTCATCAACCTTACCCCTCCTTTTCCCACTACCTCCACAGACCCCCTGCAGCACATGGAGCATCTGAGTCAACAGGCAGAACGTGCTATCCAACAGTCTCTGGCCTCTCCATTTGACTTGCTACAGTCAATGCAGCTGCAGCAATAGCAGCAGCCAAAGACCTGATTACTTTTCCTTCGTGCTTCTTTTTCCAAGAGCGTGGGGGAAGAAAGAAGGAAAGAGGCAGCCTGTAGTTTTGAGATTTGTGGTGATGCTTTTCAATGTCATCTAACATGAAAAAACTACTTTGGGTCTTAGAAGTAAAGGTTTAATAGAAGAGATGTATTCCCTTGCATCCAGCCTCTCAATTCACAAGAGACAGTTTTGCCAGAGCAAAGACAGGTTCTGCAGTTCTCTGCCTTGAGGGACTTAACACCAGAACACAGGGGGGAAAAAAAGTACATGAGCACCAAGAAGCTTAGTAACACCTCCACACTCGCCAAGATTTCAGAGAACAAGCTCAAGAAGAGAGGCAAGGGGACAGAAACAGCAGGCAGTACACCGATTCCACACACTGTGTTGATTCACAGCACTGGGCTTGCACCCAAACAGTGCATTTCCCCAGCTGCTGGGCACAATCTTGTCAGACCTCATCTTCAGAGTGACAGTCACCTCCCTGAAGTTTAGACAAAGAGAGGCTGCAAGTAAGAGTGAGTACAGGAACCACTGCAAATACAAAGTCAGCTCTTTGAAAATTTGGCCCTTGTACTGTAAAATGTTTTGCTGGGCAGGTTTCTGCAAGAATATTCAGCATGCTGTAATTGTCATAAAATTACAAGGACTATGGCAAAGTTTTGAAAGCCAAGCAGACTGTAGTTAGGAATTACAGCTTTTAATTCATTCTCAAGATTCATTCTGTCTTTGAGCTATTCATAAATCACAATGAATTGGAGCTGAGTGAACCAAGAGTGACAAATCATAACTAGAATTTTGCGAAATGACAGTATGCAAGCGTAAGAATGCTGCTCATTTTACCAGGATTAAGTGGTAAATTTGTATGGGGATTAAGAGGCAGAGCAGAGAGCAACAGACACCAAGGAATGACAAGACAATATCATGTCTTAGAATTTCAGAGTTCATTTTCTCTGCCATATTCTTCCTTCCCCTGTCATTCCATCCTACTTCCAACTTAACAGTTTACGAAAGCACTTTCTAACAAAGAAGCATAGTTCTGGCCTAATAGCTATTAGCCATCACCAAACCAGGTAAATTTGGGGAGCTCCTAAAAAACAATCACAGATCTTACAAGCAAAGAAGGACACAATCACCAAAAGTTTTTCTGTTTACTACAGAGTTACAACGTGAAGGACTAGAAAAGCTTGTGCCAGAATAGTCTTTACATAACTAGCCAATTTTCACCGGGTACTTTTTGCATCAGAGGTGGCAGTGCAGGGAAACAGACATTCCCACACAACAATTAGCCACAAGAAAGGAAAGAATTATTCATCAGACAGATACTCAACTGTGTTTTAGTTGTGCAAAGACTAACTTTCTGGCATAGAAAAGTACATATAGCTATGGAAGTTAAAAATCTAACACTTGAACAGACAACAAAATATTGATGGGAATTACTACACATTCACCAACCTGAAGAGGATATCTTTATTTCTTTGGACCTTTATTGTCTGTGGAACAAAATCTCACTTCTTGCAGAAAGGGAAAAAAATTAATCCAAGCTGAGTCGGTTAACTGATAAAAATCAGTAGCTAGAGCTTGTTAAGTGGTTTTACAGGAATGCAAAAGTGAATGGCCGTCAGCAACATTAGAGCAGTCACCCAACAGAGACAAGTTCAAGGCTTTGGTTTAAGCCACTAAATAAATTAGCACTCTGAATACATGACTCTTGTGGACAACTAGGGAAAAAGTGCTTTGAACTATTCAGTACCTTAATAGAAACGAAAAATACCATAAATTTCGTATGCGCAGGTTTCCAAGACATCCAATACTCTAAGATTGGATACTAACTAAACCATGTGGCTTCCAATTTACTTCTGTCATAAGAATTGAACAAGTTAATATGCACTGCAATTACATTAGTAACACATGGAAATTATTGCTATGCAAAGAAAACTTTCCATCTTTATTACAGAAGGAAAATTCTTACAGCAAGTAACTTTATGAATAAATGGAAAATTCAGAAGTATTTTTCTTGCCCAGCACTATTTCTATGTGCTATATAAGAACATAAATAGACAAAAGCTGGATTTTTTTTGTTGCTGTTGTTTAAGTGACATTATGTTGGATGGGGATGGAACAGCAGCACTGAGAGATTAATTGTTGTTAAGTAAAAACTGAATGGCACTATGTGGTTTATAAGGCATTCAGGCAATAAATGAGATAAAACCACACAGCTCAACGCAGATAACTCCTCAGTTGAAGGAATAACTTGCAGCTTCAGGCATGTTGAGTTCAGTCTCCCGAGCATATCCTCCTTTCCAAGAAGTCACATTACACACCTTTACCTGAGCATCTTTGCCAAAGGAAGGAGCCACAAGCTGGAACTAATACCAGCTCTTCCTACACCTTGGCAGAGTGTACAATTTCTTAAAACAGACAAACATACTGTTATGCTGTACTGAACTGTAAATAGTTAGCCAGCTGCATGAAGAGTTTGCTGCAAGGGGTGACAACCTTGAGAAAAGAAAGGATTTGAGAAACATCTTATTACTTGAAGTGTAGCAAGAGATATTTTTATTCTGGGAACATGAAATAAAGACTTCATATCACCTCTTTCAATAACATAACCATCTTGGGCCAAGGCAATAGTCGACAGCTTTGTATCACACTGTTGACAACATTCATCAGTTGATGCATGCTGAGTGCAAGAACAAGGGAAGTATTATTCTTTATTCATCAAGTACACCAACTCTAGCTTCTGCTGGTGTGGTGATTGTGGAAAAAAAGCTCTCTCTGACCTTCATTTCATTGTATTAATAGTTTGAGAGTTGTCTCCATTCATATGGCCGATTACATCAAAGTAAAAAAAAAAAAAANTGAGTTTTACAAAAAAAAAAAAAAAAAAAAGGTTTTCCAAGTTCAAGGAATTTTGCAAAACTTTCTGGAGATGGATCTCAGTCCCCAATCCTGTTTTGCAAATCTTAACCATATGCGTTAGGACTACACAGAGAAAGGATGAACCATATGCTTTGCTTTATTGGCTTATTAAGTCACAAACATTTTGGATCTCATTTCTGTCCAGAACTGAGATGTTCAACATCAGGAACTTGTATTTCTTCATTCATCTCACATCGCCCACACTAAATATTACCGTTCACATGTGTCCCTAAGTTCTGGAAGAGGCTTGTGAAATGCTTGCAGACTCCCAACCATCCAAGACCCAAGACGCTATGCTTCCACAGCAGTTGACTGCCACACCACCTGGACAGCACTGCCACTTGCATTTACCAGAACGTGGAAAGTCTCAGGTTGCCACTACTCTTTGAATGCACTCATGAATAACACATTATACAAAGATGATTTAGAAGAGACCCTGGATGACATAACTGCTCCCACTTATGTCTGTACAGTCTCAGATCTCAGGGATTACATAAAGTTGAGAGAAACATCTCTTTAGAAGTCATAAAAACTCCTTGGCACACTTCATTCCCCAAGCAATAGGGTAAATTTTCTCTAGAACTCAACCCACTATCAATATGATCCAAGAAGTATTTAAGCCTAACAATCTCAGCAGTACCTTTTAATATCCACAAAGGAGATTAAAAAAAAAAAAAAAAAAAAGCTGTAGAAGTAGCCTATGACATTTAACAGTCTTGTACAATACTGCATGATGTAAGTGTTAAAAAGTGTTAAAATAGCTACTGTTCCAACAAAGACAAAAAATATATATTCCATACGAGCGTACTATCATATCTGGTCTTTCAAACTTACTCAGTTACATAGAAGACAGTCACTGCAATTTCTGATCCATACGATTACATAAATAAGAGTAAAAAAAAAGTTTCATATAACTCATTTTGAGACACCTGAATTTGCAAAAAGATTTTCACTGGTTGAGATGCCATGTTCAAAGAGCACACATGAACATATAATTCTACACCCCACCCACCCCTCCCAAGCTCCACAGAACTCCTGCTTCATTTCAGTAGTACTGGACCCACATCCTACTAAGTGGGCTAAGAAGGAAGTAACACCTGCTCTTGGAATAAGAAAGTCTATTTCTGCACATCAGAGTGAAAAGGTCCATCTTCATATTTATGGCTTACCTTGCCCCTGGGCATCACTGATGAAGAAAACTGTGACAGCTAAAGAAGCCAAGAGAAGACAGCTCTGAATCTCACATCGGCCAAGCATCTTCTTCCCCTCAATATACACAGTATCAGCAGATCTGAAAACACATAGAAAGATAAGGCATCCACTTTAATGGAAATCATGGATAAAACCTGGATTCCATAAAAAAAAGGAAGTTTTCCATAGATATCAGTGGAGCCAAGACTTCATCCTGACAACAGTTTTATAATCAAAGCATATTTTACCTAAAAGAGACAAAGAACCCCATAGAATGGTTAGATTCAGAAGAGACCTTAAAGATTATCCAGTTCCAAACCCCCTGCCATGGGCAGAGACACCTCCCATTAGACCAGTTTGCTCAAAGCCCCATCCAGCCTGGTCTTGAACATCAGTTGTGGGGCATCCACCACTTCTCTAGGAAACCTGTTCCAGTGTCTCACCACCCTCACTGCAAGAATTTCTTCCTAATATCTAATCTTTATCTCCCCTCTTTCAACTTAAAACCATTACCCCTTGTACTATCATAACATTCCCTGATAAAGAGTCACCCTCCACCTCTCCTTAGGTCCCCTTCAGATACTGGAAGGGTGTTGTAAGGTCTCCCCAAAGCCTTCTCTTCTCTAGGATGAACAACCCCCAGCTCTCTCAGCCTGTCTTCACAGGAGAGGTGCTCCAGCCCTCTGATCATTTTCACGGCCCTCTGCTGGACCTGTTCCAAGAAATCCACATCCTTCCTGTGTTGAGGACTCCAGAGCTGAACACATACTCCAGGTGGGACTCACGAGATCAGAGTAGAGGGGCAGAATCACCTCCTTCAACCTGCTGGCCACACTTCTTTTGATGCGGCCCAGGATGCAGTTGGCTTTCTGGACTGCCAGTGCACAATGCCAGCTCATGTCAAGCTTCTTATCCATGAGCACTCCCAAGTTCTTCTCCTCTGGGCTGCTCTCCAGCCATTCTCTGCCCAACTGTATTTGTGCTTGGGATTGCCATGTCTCAGGTGCAGGGATCCACTGTTGCAATCTCCTTATCAAGATACCTGCCCCAAAGAACTCTGAAGTTTTCAGTAACAAAGTAGGACTAAAACTGTCATCTCACTGTCCTCTATGGCCTACTCTGTTTTGCCTTTTTTTGTCTTCCTCAACTTATTCTGTGCTCTGTTGTAGTACCTGGCACTTACAGTGACTAAAGCAGACATAGATCAGAAGGTAAGCAGGATATCAGCTGAGCAAGCACTAATTCTGTTTGTAGGCAACGCCATGGTCAAAAATATTTACTCTAACTTAATCATTTAGGAACATCGACACTTCGGAGTGCAGCACTGTATAAGAACTCAAGGTAGTCCTAGGTGAACTAGTTGGAAGCAATTCTTATGCCAAAGAACAAGTTCCAGAATGGGTAATTTCACTGCCCACAGAAGCTGGGTTAAGAACAGTACAAATTTCATTACCTGAACTTAGCTTTTAACACTTGCAGGACAGTTATTCAACATATATTCAAGCACCTCTCAAAATACATTAATGTTTTCATAACATTATGCTTTTAAATGTTTGTCTATCATTCAACTTAACTGCACTAGTTTTATCCAATTTTCTGGGCTAGGAAGAAGAATTTTTGCTGCCCTCTCCTGTTAGTATTTAATGGGAGAATTAAAGAGGATTAATAGTACATTTCTTGCTGTCAACAAAGAGTCAGCATTTGAAGACTTACATTGGTAATTTTTGGTTTACATATTGCTGTTTTGCAACTCCCTCCCATTTACTTCCCGTGTCACTTTCTCTAATATTCCCAAGACACCATCATTGGATTTGCCTTCCATGTTTCCATTGTCTTCTGAGTAAGTCACAAAAACAAGTGGTTCAACCACAAATATAATATAAAAGGCAGACTGAAGTACCTCAACCATTATTAAACAGGTAAGAGGATAAGACCTACATCACCTTCTCTCTTCAAGTACTTAAAATTTGCCAGGACTTGGTAGGTCTACTGTTACAAATCTGTCATGAATGCTTGATATGCCACCTAGAAGCATAAGGGGCTTAACCATTATGAATTCCACCCCACAGGAGGTTACCTAAGTTTTAGCCAAATTATCAGCAAGTCTCACACTACTTAAACATATATTTAGCATTCATCTCTTACAGTATAAACCTCTCAAGAGGGAGGCAAACAGCTAAATCCAACATCAAAAATGTGCACCAAAAACTGCCTTAAAGACATGTCCTCCAGATGGAATTCAGAAACCTGAGCAAAGTGCCTGGGTTTCCTACTACATGAACACAGAGCCAGACACCTTAGGACTGGATCCAGACTAATCAGCACAGTCAGCAGACAGTCGCCTAGTGACAGGCAATAGGAAAAACTAAGATAATTAAGCCTTAAACAGTCTGAAATACACCCCCATATATCTCACATTGGGTATTGAAGCTTCCCCCCTCACTTAGGAATACAAGCTGGAACAAGTAAACACAAACTCTTCAAAGAGCAGCATACAAGTCATTCCTCAATGCAGTCACCACTAACAATATATGGATTTCTTTCCACGGAATAACCCAGACGTTAAAATATTCACTCACAGTGGTGGCTCAATTGCCCATCTGCTAGATTTGATATAAACCCTCCTCCCAAATAAGGGCTATAAATACTAACTAGCAGGTAATCCTATGTGGAAACATGCTCCCCTGCTGCATTTAGAGACAAGCCATTGAGCAGAGAAGGAAGATTTATTGGGATTCATATAACCGGTGCTGTATAAACTAGGCACAAGTTCACCTCCAGAGTGACCCGGCCTTCAAGGGTTCACCTGTCTGCAGCCAGCTTGTGACTGACATATCTGGGGATACAAAGAAAGACCCTGTTCTTGCTGTTTTTCATGTATTCCACCTTTCATTAACTAGCCGGTACAACGGTGATCCGAAAGAACAGCCCTTACAGCAGAGGCCAAACCCTCCCAAGCGAGAGCCCTGCCTGTGAGGTGCGTCCTGCTCCCTCCTGTGCCCACAGCTCCTCTCCCAGGTCGGCTCCATAGTGGGATGCCAGGCAGCTACCCACTCCCCAACTCTGGCACCGGGACAGCTTCTCTCGAGGGAACAACCTGCCTCTGAGACCTCTCAGCCCAGAGGAAAACCCACAACTCCCTCCCCACTACTCGGGCTGCAGAAGTGCACCCAGCCCCTGGCAATGAAGTGCGGCCATGGCACCCTGCCCCACGGCAGGAAGGGCAGAGCTGCTCTCCCGAATGGGAGCCCGGGGTTCACTTCTCCTGTCTCGGTGGCTCGTTATGAAGGGGGGGGCGACCCAACGCAGCCTCGACCACGACCTGCCGCAGCCTCGAGGTAGGCGCCGGGCCCGCCGCCATGGCCACCACCACCGCCCCCACAGAAGGGCGGGAAGGAGGTGGAGGGGACCGGTGGGGAGCCGCCGGCGGTGCCGCCAGCCGCAGGGCGCGTTTCGTTCCCCTCTCCACAGCCCTCGCAAATGCGGCTCTAGCCCGGCCTGAGGGGCCGCCCCTCACCCCCCGCCTCCTCCTCGGACACCAACCTCCCGTCGGAAAGCCTGTCCCCAACTCCATCAGGTTAAGAAAAGGGCAGCGGGGGGCCCGTTGTTGCCGCCGAGCCGAGGTGAAGGATGGGCCCTATGAGATGCCGGGGCTACCTGCTGGGAACCCCCCACTCCACACCGCCGGCTGCAGCCCGCAGCGGCGGTAGCCGCCGGGCATGAGAAGCCGGGACGAAGCCATCTGCCTCGGCGTCCCCGCGGGAGGGAGGATGCACCCACGGGCAGCAGCAAGGTTGTGGATTTTTTAAGTTAAAAGTAAGGGTTTTGCAGGAGTTTCCAAGGGGCTCCCCCTCCCTGCCTCAGGCTCGCCGGCTCTCCACCCCTCCCGCACCCCGCTCTCCCTCCGGGGCTCCGCTCCGGCCGCCGCGGGGGTGTGCGGGCAGGTGGATGGGAAACGATCCCGCTCCTGCCCCCGACTCCGCGGGCTTTACCCCCCCGGAGCCGGCTAGCCCCCCGCCCGCCTGGCCCCAGCCCCAGAGCTCACACCGACCTGTGCGGGCATCGGCGGGGGGGGAAAGGGGGGGGTGGCCGCTGGGCTTCAGGCGGAGCTGCGGGCGCTGAGGGAGAGCCGCTTCCCTCCCCTCCGGCCGCTCTTCCCCTCGCCGCGCCGCATCTGATAAGGCGAAAGGGGTAAGAGAAAGGAGGCGGGCAATTATAGAGCGAAGGTGGAAAGAAGGAGGGGGGGCCAAAAAAGAAGAGACATGAGCGATGTCTACGATCCCACCCTCCGCCCCCGGCGGTGGGGGCCGGCCAGGTGCGCGGGGAGGCAGGGCCGGGGCGGGCCCGGGGGCGGAGGGGGGTCCCGGGGCAGCCCTACACGGCAGGCGCTGCGCTTCTCGGTGTCCTCTTTCCTCTGGTTTTGCTACTTTTTAACTCATTTTCCCCTCCCTGCCGTTCCCTTCGTTTGAAATGATTGAGGAGGTGCCTGCTCCGGCTGGGAATGCGAGTATCCCCCGGTGCCGGGTATTGCGATGTGTGTATTAATGATTCATCGGGGAAATATTTATATTAAAGTGTTCCAGTAATTGTCTGGCTTAGTATAAACCTGGATTAAAAGCATCGTAGTACATATGCACGTTTTTGCCATATGCATAGACATTGGAATTGCAGAATCTATATTCATACAGAAATATGAGTTACCCTGTGGTATACCCTACTGAAATTACCATTAAGGCTACTACTCACGAAGTTTCTAAGTCCCAATAATTTAAGAGCTGAATGAAAATACTCGTTGCAACGTGCCTGGTCATCTGTATAAAATTAGAAATGAAACTGCTGAAGGACTGCAGTTAAGAAAAAGCAGGCAGAGGTGAAGTAGAGACGTGCATCCCTGATTTTTAGTGTCAGTAGGAGCCCCTTCTCAAGAAGGGGAACACAGTCAGTCTTGGGGAGGTGACTGTGGCCAAACTCTGTAAAGCAGGACCTTCTGTTTGCCGAGTAGGGTTTCCAGTCCGGCAGGCTCTTGTCCAGTCACAGCACACGCTGTCTTTCCACTGCAACTACAGGAGTGTTTGAACTTTAAATAAACTCTTTAAGTCCATTTGTTTTCTATAGCAAAGGTATAAAAGCATTCCTAGATCTAAAAAGCATCTCCCAGATCCACAGATCCGTTGCAGCTACTCGACTGCACCTCCAGGCTGTGTGCAATGGCTAATTGTACTAGTCAAGAGGAGAATAGCTTGCAAGATAATGATTCCGCTGAAGCAATAGGATGTTCACAACATTAATGCTAAATGTGATACATTTTGTACCTTTTCAGTCCCTAGTTTATGTATTTAGCTAAACAATAACATCCAGAAGACAAGGAAACAGTTGGGTAGGTCTATTTGCAGTGCCTTTGAAGCCTCAGGAAACATAAATAATAATAAATAAATCAGCCTAATTTTTGTCTGCTTGCTGGCTCATGTGTTTCAGGCAGGACAAGGAACTGCCTGCCAAAGGGAGACTCTGGCTCCCTCTTTCTCTTTTTTTTTTTTACTTCTTCCCCCGGGCTCTATAATGTAGTATGCAAAGTCCATGAGCACCATCCTGTGGCTGCATCTAGTCAGGGTAGTTTTTACATCAAGTACCTTTACATCAAGTAAAAAGTCTTGAGAATCCCGCTGATCAATAAATAGGTTCTGTAACTCTCTGAAGCCTTCAAATGACTTTATACTTTCATTTTTAATTACCCGTTTGCCTCAGCAACGAGACTAATATTTTTATTTTAGGCGAAGTATGTCAAGGGTAGCTCAGCCTTTATTAATATCTCTTTATTTTCCTATTTTACATTGTTATTTTTACACCATTTGTCCAGTTTTTGCAGCGAATTACACGTGTTACTGCTGAGCTTTACTCACCTTCCTCTGGAAAGCACAACAGATCTTCTCGCGTAATTACAAGGAGCAGTGCATGTTGCTCAAAAGTTCAAGCTAAAATGTAAAGCTTCCTTGAAAGAATTCATATAAGTTGCACATCTGGAAATAGAGTTAGATCACAATATTAATGTACAAATGATTTACCGATATTTCCTTCTTGTCTTTCTTTAAAAAAGAAATAATATATCAAACCCACAGAGTTTTGAGAAGAAATTTGCTGAATGTTAATTGGCTCAGTGAATTTACCTTCCACTATTTTGAATTGTGATTTCATAAGAGCAACAATGATTTATAGCCGCCATAGTTTAAAAGTATTCAAACCAATGAGATATTGACTATCCTTTGCTTGGCTAGTATATATCCCATGATAGTTCCATAAATAGGATTACATGGGAATGGTATTGAAAACACAGCTGGAAACAATTCCACTAGTCCATGGCCAGTGCCACAAATAACAGAATTAGCGCGGGCTGGTGAGCTCCAAGTGAACTGGGCTGAATGTCTATTAGTACAATTGAACCAAGTAATGGATCACTGACAGTGGTATTTGTGAGAACTGAACAGAAACCAAAACAATGGATATTTTGGGTTCCTGTGGGGAGGAATTGTGCGGTAATTATAAGTCCTCAGCTTTTTAGATTATCTTCTGCCTTTTAGGATACACTGAGAATATTTTCCTGACTTTTACTGGTATTTTAATAAATGCAATGTTAATTCTGCTATTTTTCACAAGACTTTTAGGAACAATTAAATCAAGTTTGGGGGCTGTTTTTAAATTGCAAATAATTAAAAACTAATTAAGTCTTGTATTATTTTAATACAATGATGTTTTTAAAGGTGGATAGTGTTTACATATCCTAAACTAACGTCTCATACAAAGAGAGGTACATTTTTAGATGCCCTCTTTCCCCTAGCATCCAAAATCTCCAGTCACATTCAAAAATCTTGACCATAGATATCTATATCCATTTGACTTGAACTAGTCCCTACACCTAAGAACAATTTCTATAAATACTTTTTGGTTTTCTGATAAAAGACCTGAAGAACACAAAGACAGAGGTAACACTTGAGTTAAAGCAGAGCTGACTTTTGCTTTAAATTTTGTAAATCTTATTAAATTTGATGGTACATACAATGCTCTTTGGCAGGTGGTTTGCCAAGATCAGTCTGTCAACACTTGCAATAATTAAGTGATTTCTGAAGTCATGTGCTGAGAGATCGGAGGAGGACTTAGGATGGTGTTCTTCCCGAATTAAAAACACACAAAAATATTTTATTGAAA
The DNA here is from genome assembly GCA_013400055.1 of Nycticryphes semicollaris. Lineage (NCBI taxonomy): Eukaryota > Metazoa > Chordata > Aves > Charadriiformes > Rostratulidae > Nycticryphes > Nycticryphes semicollaris. Next base: position 433,038 of record VXBJ01007310.1, read on the forward strand.
AATGTAACAGTGATACACTGTCTCCAATATATTAGCCATGCTTGCTTTTCAAAGTTCCTTGTCTTCAGCAGTTAAAACAATGTCACAGTTATTTTGTGATATGAATATGCAGTGAAATGACTTCTGAAAAGGGCACCTATTTTTTGTGAAATATTTTTTTCTAGTGACTTTCTTTGTGCTACAGCTGTTTCTCTGTTATCAACCCCATAAATGTGGCTTTTTATGGCTGTATTTTTAGACAGGAACTGCCAGAATAGTCCAGCTTTGCTTCGTTGTCAGTTGGCATGACTGATGAGTCATTTTCATTTCCTTGATACTTTTTAGAAGATTTCAGTGCTGTCAGCACTTCAGTGAGCTGCTAGGGTTATTCATCTCAAGCTTATAACACATAATGAGGTAAGTGAAAGGGATATGGAGGAAACCAGATTGATGCCATGGCCATTGAAGTGTAACTGTTCACATTTAGGGTTGGTCCTGCTCCTCCAGGCAAAGGAGCAACACTAGCAAAAGGTGCATAGGGAGGTGGAAAAATGCAAGTGTTTCTTAGTCATGTATCTCTCAGTATGAGAGTTCCAGAAGATAATGGGAGGAATGACAAGTTTAGTGTTTTGTAAAGTTAGGTTTTTGTTCTGCATTCAAATTGGATCTCTTTAGATTTGAGAGGTAAGATTCATCTATCCTGAGTTTACTCTTCAGCATCTGAGCTGGTTGATGAGCCCTTTTCTGGCCAGTGCTGAGGAACAGACATGTTATTTGTATGACCCTGGAAACCTGGCCAGGAGCTAAGCTCCCTCTTCTTAGCCTGTGGCAAGTGTATCTTATTCCGATCCATTCAGGGAGGGAGTTCAGCTACACATTACAGTCCATGAGCAGCAGGGAGGTTGAGTTCAGACTGCCAAGAAATCAGCACCAGCTGCTAATTCCTACACCCACAGCCTTCTTGCAGCTGTAGCGAAAAGGCAGTCCACTAGAGAAGTGATGTTCTCCTCTCTGACGTTCATATGTGCTAACACAGTAGGAGCTCACCTTGCCTCAATGGACACATGTGTGCTCATTCTCCCTCAGGCTGTGAGGGGGAAAGTTTCCTGGTTTCCTGCTGGTCAGTGTTCTGGATCCATGAGCATCACACAGGATCACAGAATCACTGGGGTTGCAAGGTACCCCTTGAGATCATCTAGTCCCTGTTCAAGGAAGATCACTTAGAGCAGGGCCATGTTGAGTATCTCTAAGAATGGAGACTCCACAACCTTTCTGGGCAACCTACTCCAGTGTTTGACCACCTTCACAGTGGGGAAATAAAAAAGCAAAAGGCATATTTTGTGTTCCGATAAAATTTCTTATGTTTCAGTTTTTGACCATTGCCCTTCACTCTGTTTATTGGCATCACTGAGAAGAGTCTTACTGCCTCTTCATCCTTCCCTCCATTCAGGTATTTATCTTGTATGGATAAGATCTTCCTGAACTTTCTTTTCTCTTCTCTCTGTTGAACAGTCTCAGATCTCTCAACCTCTCCACTTATGAAAGATGCTCCAAACCCTTATAAATTTTTGCAACCTTTCACTGAACTCATTCCAGTAAGTCCATGTCTCTCATGTCCTGGGTATCCCAGGACTCGATCCAGCATCCAGATGCAGTCTCACCAGAGCTGAGTGGAGGGGAAAGACTTCCTCCCTCAAACTGTTGGCATTTATCTTCCCCACGCAGCCCAGGAGGCTGTTGGCACATTGCTGGCATTGCTTGTCCACCAGGACCCCCAGGACCTTTTCTACAAGGCACTTGTAGACAGTTGGCCACCAGTGTGTACTGGTACCAGGAGTTATTCTTCCCCAGGGGCAGAACCTTATGCTTCCCTTTGCTGAACTTTATGATGTTCCTGTTTCACCATATTTCCAGCCTGCTGAGATCACTCTGAGTGGCAGCACAGCTCTCTGGTGTATCAGCTGCTCCTTACAGATGGATGTTTCCAACTGCAAACTTGTCTGTGGTGCACTCTCAGCCATCAACCTGTTCATTAATGAAAAAATTAAACATTATTAGCCCCAGTCAACGCCTGGTGTACATCACTAGTGACTGACCTCCCGTTGGACTTGGTGTTGCTGATCACAATCCCTTGAGCCCAGAGATTCAGCCACCTTTCAGTCCATGTCACTGTCCACTTATCTAGCCCGTGCTTCATCAGTGTGTCGACGGGGATGTTATGGGAGAAAACATTAATGAAATCAAACAACACTGCAGTCAAAATGCAACACCCATAATCACTGCTCCCACTTTGCTCCCAGACTGCGTGCTGAGACTCCATCAACTGGCCTGAGAGCGCTGCACTTGATGAGCAAATCCTGGGAGGCTGCAAGCACAGAAACAAGGGCGCCCTCAGAAAAGAAAGACCAGACTTCATGATGATTTGATCTTTCAGCATCTGGAAATAGGTAGGCAGAAATCTGGCATCAGGTTGGCAAGAGGGAACACAGATATTTTTTTTACTGGGTTACGCTGTAGTGCAGATTAAGTTGCAGCCCACCAGTGGTACAATATAAAGCAGTGAAGGAAGGGTTCGCCCCGTTTTTTACTGAATAAGCAGAAGATCTACAGAGTCCGGCCATCTGTGCCAGAAGTAATTTTCTTTGGAATGAAATCCAGGCTGAAATGAATATTTAAACCTAGTAAGAGCTGGAAGCAATATGACGGTGGTCTCTGTAATGTATACCTTGAGTAATGAATACAAGAGATGTCTGGAACAAGGAAAAATTCCTTTCCATGTAACATGTATCTTAAGCTGTTACCTAAAAGAAGCTGAGCTTGCTTGTCTGAGCTCCTACCCTGTACACTCCTGAAAGTTATAATTACGTCTCTGGTCTGCCTTTTCAAATGCACGCATCCATGAGGGTACAATTCTTGACAAGAGGAGCAAGATTTGTTCAATGCTGTCCCATGATAGATTTTCCCAGCTTATTGATTAATGCAAAACTAGGAATTTTCAGTTTTTCTGATTTGCCGTTTTTAGAAAAGCACGTCTGTTCACTAGACTGAAAAATACAATTATGGAGTTGCATCCTAGAATAATACTGCATGACAACACACAAGTTATTTTTGCCACTGAACAAACACCTGAACAAAACTCTCCTTCAAGACAGCAGTTTATTCACAGATTTTATTAATCTACACTGTTTTCTTTGTTCAGTTTTACACAGCCTGGATTTCTTTGCTGCTTTTGTTTTAAGGGATTTGAAGTGGATGATGAGATTCAGAGATGGGTGCTTTGTTCCCCTACACATTTTTTAGCATTACAATTGAAATTTTCAAGAACAGAATTAGTTTTCCAATATTTATTTAAGCATATGTTAAACATAAAAAAGTTTGCTTTCCATGCATAAAATACTGAATTGACCTTAGCAGAAATTTTACTAAAGAGAAACGGTACTGTAATTTGTATTTGCCAAAGCTGTCATTGTAAAAAATTGTAGCCTGTATTTCAGATTAATTTTATACAAAATGTGAATGGAGAAAGCCAAGAGAAATACAAATATTTTATTTGTTACAAACAGCTCGATAAAATTACCCCCACTGAAATACTCACTGAAGAAGTTCAGTGTGCCTTCCACTTCTGTATTTCAGAAGCATTTAAGCAGCTGAAATAACTGCCAGTAAATTATTCAAATAAATATCACTGCTAAATATCAGTATATTGGAAATCTCACTTTTATCAAGTATTAGAAGGAGAATTTACATCAGTTTTAAACTTTTTTTTTTTTTTTTCCCAGCTGTGAAGCAGTAACAGAGGGGGGCAGTCTTGGACAAAAATCTCTTGTCTGTTGACAAGCCTCTGTCTCTGTCTTCTGTGTATCCAAGTATTGTGCCGGCTGAAAAAAAAGAACACAAAACACTTTACTAGTCCCTGTGCTTTGATCTACATTGTGAGAGTTGAGTCAGCTGTGAAGACCTGTGTTACCTTCTGTGTAGACGGTCCCACTCCACCAAAGCCAATTTGTGTAAAGTTCCCTTGCAGAGGAGAAGGTGCTACCGTGGGAGGGACTGTGGTGCTGCTCAGGATTTCTGCTTAAGTTATGGAGTAGAACCTACACTGCAAAAGTATGTGTGACTGTTGTCAACAAGCTGTCCCTAAGGCTGAGATGGCCATTTGTTGTCTCAGGATTTATCAAGAATTGTTAGCATAAAGAGAAGAATCATAGAATGGTCTGGGTTGGAAGGAACCTTAAAGATCATCCAATTCCAACACCCTGCCATGGGCAGGAACACCTCCCACTAGAGCAGGTTATTCAAAGGCCCATCCAGCTTGGTCTTGGACACTTCTAATGATGGGGTCTCAAGGACGCAAAGTTTTGATTCTTCTCTGCGTGTGCTGTAGAACTAGCTGTCTGCGTTGCGTATGCACCCAGGAAGTGCTTGGACACTTCCCACTGAACATGATTTACGTGCTTAAGTGTAAAGCCAAAAATAACAGGAAATTACACAGGAGGAAAGCAAGTGCATATACTAGCCTTAAACAAATAGTCTACAGTAATTGTGCTCCAAAGCAATTGATCTGATGACTTCAAGAATTATAGGCTATTGTGACAAAGAATGTGAAAGCTGAAAAAAGGAGAGGCAGTAGTCTACAACCACAAAAATCAGATAACATCTCAGAAGCTTTGGGGTTAGCCTTTTTTTCTTTTTTTTTTTTTTTCCCCTCAGTCTCAGCGCTCTGAGACTATATTTTATGCAGTTGTGCAAGTTTTTGCAGTATCTGAATCTTGCACTGAACATTACCTCAATCCACGTTCTTCATAAAACACAGTTAAAAATAGGACATTCAGTAATGCTCCATCCATGATGCTACTCCATTTCCCAGTATTTGTTCATTGGACTGTAGTGACTGACTTTCATCTCAGGCTTTTTGACAATGTACTATAATCCACATCATCTCTTCTTTTTTTTTTTTTGCCATTTCCTGTAGGTTATCACTGTTTGGGCCCTATAGTAATCTTTAATTTACTGGTGGCATCCTTAGTAAATGCTAGTTTAAATGTTCTTGTAGTATTGGCACTGGCTGCTTCTCCAGGGCCTGTTTTAGTTAGCAGAGTGCTTAAGGTACGTCAAATTACAACAGGGCCTTGAGGAAAATAAAGCCTCGAAGGGTGCGGTGTTTCTTATAGCACAATCTTCAGAAACACTGGTGGAACAGTAGATGTTCTTCACTATCTAGCACAAACAAAATCTCTGTCCCAAGGTTTGCAGACTTGGAAGAATAGCCAAAACATCTGCTTTAGGTCACTGCCACTTCACAACATTGATAATAACAAGAGTAATTCAGCACATGGGAAGAAGTTACTGCTGTTTGGGACATCAGCCAAACTGTCCCTTCAAATATTAGCAAGGGTTGACTTGGACAATTAGCCCTTAAAATCTGGAAGCTTTGGATGCTTTTGCACTGAGACACGAGCATGTGAGGCCTTGTAGTAACAAACCGTATGTTCCTGTTGCTTTGCATGTGCTGGTTTGTTAGAGCTAATATTAGCCTGTGTAAGAGGCTGAATATACAGACAATTAGACAGCAGATTAATTAAATCAAGATGGATCATAATCCTATTCTATCTTCTTTACTTCTCTTTTCCTGATGCCAGCCAAAGGAATAACTTGCCTCCCTATCTCCCATATAGCACAGGTAACTCTCCATAGGGACATCAGGCTGTTCTTTGACAGGTATTAGTCTTTGGAAAGCTTCCCCTCTCCCCTTCCCTGCTTTCCATCGTTGTTCAAACTCCAGCCTGGAAAGCCTACCTGGGAAACTGAAGAGGAGGAGGGTGGGGGTCTGGGGCAATGAGTCTTCCTTAGTAAAATAATTCATCACTGGGCCTGAGATATGCAGACGGTAGGAGGCTATGATGAGGACTTGAATCTATGTAATGATAGAAGCAACTTGGCTGGGATTTCACTGTATTACATTAAAATCAAGAGTGCAACTCATTGGTCGGGAAGAGGGAACATGGGATGAGCTTACTTCAAAGAGAGCTAGAAGCACCTTTGAAATTTGGGAAGCTTCAGGCTCTGCTCACGCACAGCAGCTCTCCCTGAGAAGGTGTCCACCAGGTGATGCAGAGCCGTCCAGATGTCTGTCCATTAGCTGCCTCTCTGCTCTATCAGTACAGGAGGAACAGGCAGTAACCATGTGTTTTGTTGCTGACATCAACTGTTAAGCATAAATCATGGTTCTGCTCTTCTCTACAATCTCAAGTTTATTTTCTTGGCATTATATCTGCTGATAGTTTGAAAAACTTGGGTAGTTATTGCCTGCACTCTAAGGAAAAGAAAAAAGAAAAGAAAAGAAGAACAGAAGAAAAGAAAAAAGGAAAGAAAAAGAAAAGAAAAAAGAAAAGAAAAGAAAAGAAAAAAGAAAAGAAAAAAAGAAAAGAAAAAAGAAAAGAAAAGAAAAAAAAAGAAAAGAAAAGAAAAGAAAAGAAAAGAAAAGAAAAGAAAAGAAAAGAAAAGAAAAGAAAAGAAAAGAAAAGAAAAGAAAAGAGAAAAAAGAAAGGACTGGGAAAAGCAAAGAACAGCTTTGCTTTTCCAGTGTGGTACATTCTGCATGGATTTTTTCTTCTAGAAAATATTCCACCCATGGCCTTTTGCCACGTTCAGAAAGCATTGCAACCACAAGACAGGGCAAGTAAGCTCGGATTACTATGTACATTCTCTTCGTTTTCAAAAATTTTCCTCATAAAACTGATAAACTATTTCATAGTTTATAAAATTCTCTCAGCAGAGGAACAAACTGACGAACACCGTAAGAGTGCAGTGCCATGGTTCATTTCTGGATTTGCAGTATTAGGTGAGAGCCCAGTGTGCCACCCTTACAGTAACCCATTAAAATAAGCACCGGAATAAGACCTGGTCCTGTAGAGACGCTCAATAACCGCCTCGCCTATCAGTGGAGCAGCAAAATTTTGTAGTGGCGTAGTCACAATGAGTAGCTGCTCTCTTTTTTGTTGTCTTTTTTTTTTTTCCCTAGAGTGATACAGAGATTTATCATCATCAAATCCATGCTTCTCACATTCAACAATATTTCGTATTAAACCAAGGCTGCATTTCCTAAACACGACTTGACTTCTATCTTTCTGCATCAACCTGCCAATAGAAGGTCAGGCTGTGATTTTGCCTCTACTTTTATAATCCAGTAACATTTTTGTACAGTTAATGCCATTATTCCTGATTCTCAAGTGGGTAAGTAAAACAGAAGCTCACCATAAAAATTTATATTCACTATTGTCATTTGCCTCACTGCATTCTCAAAGGATTTTCAACACTATTTGTTAAACTAGTGTTAATTTTCTTCACTTTGCCTAGTGAGCATGTAAGATTTATGTGGCTTTCTATATGTAATTAATGTCAGTACTAAAATCAGAATCACTGGGTAGAGGTAAAACTAAACATCTGAGCTCTTCATAATTCACAGTCTTTTTACGTGAGCGAAACCCACATTTTAGAGTTGTCATAGTTCAAAGGATTTTGACCTGTCATATTTGCTTACAAATTCCCATTTAGGTTATTTTGCTAAAAACGTCATATGATCTGTAGCAGCACTCATTATGTAGCTACGATGTTATTCCTCTGAAAAGCCTGTGGCCTTCCCGACTCTTGCTTTTTAGTGATAGGCAGGAATGTGCTGGACAAATCGAGCCCTGAACTGAATGTGCTATCGAGGGTGTTTTGTCCGACCGGCTTCCCCACCAGCTGCAGGATGGTTTTGTGGCTTCGCTTGGGTAAACATGGCCCTGGCTGTGCGGCGTGGGGATGCTTGTGCAAGGCAGCGTTCTGCTGTTTGGCCTCCACGTCCTCCCACACGCTGTGCCAAAAGGTTCTATGGCAGCATCCGGGGACCAGGGTCTGATCCAGCCCTCTGGAAGCTCAGCCAGCAACCTGGGGAGTGTGGTGCTGATGGTTGCTTCTTGGGAAGGCTGGGAGATAGGGGAGCTTGGAGAGGACTGTGGAGCTGAGGAGCTCACAGGTTGACTGCACGTGGCAGGAACCTGGTACACTGGTGATGAGAGTCTGCCAAAACTGAACACAACATTGCAAATAACAAATTTACAGCTATGGAAGGTTCCAGATACATAAGGAGTAATATTTTTCCACAGCCATGGAGCCCAGAAGTTGCAGTCAACACAGGAGACTGATGTCTCTCTGCGTTGGAGGGTGTGTGCCTTGCTTCCCTTCTGAAGTCCATGGAGTAGAAGTGTTGTCCAGCAGGCAGCAAACCGGCCAAGGTCTTGAGAGAACAAGTTTCAGCTCTGCTTCTCCACAGGGTTCCTGTGTGGGTTGTGTGGGGGGGATTCACCTTCTCTGCTGTGGATCTAGGAGCTCCTCTGGTGACACCTGAAGAATGGTGAATGTGGGAGTGGCGCTCCTGAGGATGTTCTGCCGGTTGTAAAGCCTATTGAACAGGAAGCTGTATAAGCCAGGTAGCAGGGCAAACAGTCCAGCACGTTAGGTAACTACTTGTGAAATCTTCAATGCTAATGGCCCTCTAAACACATAGATGAGTTAACAGGTATTTTTGATGAAATTTTTTTCTATGTCAGCGCCTAAGTTCTCTATAAATTTCACTTTGAATTCCTCATTCAGTTTTGGACTCTGCCTCAGTTTCCCTTCTGCCACAGAAGGTGAGCCTACCAAGGGCTGAGGTGTCGAACGCTGAGGTATGTGATGAACTGCGATGCAAGGGACACAGCAGGAAAAGCCATCACTGAAGGGTATGGGGGGGTATATAAGTATTTCAGGACATCTGAAAGCTACAATACCTGTTGTATTGCAAGTGATGCAATAAAACTTGGGTTTAAGTGGAAATACTCAGCTGCTGCTGCCTCTGTTCTCATTTGCTGGGGCTGCAGTAGCTGCTGCTCCTTCTTATGATTTCATTTCCCTAATGGGAGCAGGTCGCTGCCTTGCTGTAACTCCTTGGGTGAAATTACTACTTTTCAGGACAACAGAAAAACACTAACACCCCAAAAGCAGGAAGAGTCTGCTGAAACATGCAGAGAGTCATTATGTGTGATCAGATATATACACGAACTACAGCTCAGCTGTCTCTCCTCCCCTTGACTGGTGATGACAATTCAGGAGCAAAGCTGTGCTTGGATGAGAGGCCACTTTGCAGCTTGACAAAAAATGTAAGAGGAAAAGAAAAGGAGAGGCATTTCTTGGCACATTTAATAATCACACATCATCCCAGCCAGTTCTGCACGATGCAATTGTGCAACAAGTTCTCGGAGAATTGGCTGGGCAGCCAGGAAGTTCTTCCCCATCAACAGCGCTAATTGAATATACAGCTGGCTAACGCCAATAAAATAGCCAGCAGTCAGACAGTTGAATTAGCTGATATTAAGCAGTGGTTATTAAGGATGTCATTCAGTCGCTCACACTTAGGTGTCCAGTGCCATTTGAAGCATCCTACAGTATTTAAGGCACCCCCTGGGACTTAGTCTCTAGATGTGATTTCAAGGGGCATGGGCTTCCCCATAGGTGCTCTCTGTCCTGTAAGAATGTCACAAATACCATAAAGCATCTGTGATGGCACTCAACACTTACATGTGTGCAACAGAAGCAAGCCCCTGGTTGCTGAGTTCAGATTCCAGTCAGATAAGTAGAAGAAGTAGAAGCCACCATCCTACTGTGATGCTTTCCCAGATTATCTGCAGATAAAAGCACTGCATTAGCCCACATGCCAAATGTCATCTTTGCAATTACAAACCCACAGTTAGGAGTTAATCATGATAACTACTGGAAAAGGATAAAACTGGAGAGCCCTCACAACGTGGGCAATTTGACCCTAATGATAAAATTTTCATTCCCTTATTATGCGGGTTCCTGAAGATCTGCACATGAAGAGTGTTGTCTGTGTTTTGCAGAAAAAGCAGTGAGAGCTAAGGTAAATGTTTTCTGTGCCTTCATCTTCCCAACACAATTTCCAACTGAACCAGAAGGGAGGATTTTTTTCTGTGACTCTGTGGGAGATGAGGTCAAGAGGATTTATATTTAAATGGTCTCTGGAATGGAATACTGATGTGGCTACCAGGAAGGTGCATCAGTAACTCTCAGAGAATAATCTCTTAGGAGAATGAACAATAATACCATCGTGCAGATACATGTGTAGCAGGGAAAACCACAAAATTTCAGAAGTGTAATACATATTTTATCATGAAAATTGAACATCGTAGAGGGTAAATCAGCACCCTTTTGTAAATGCTTCTTTTAGGTCTATTTTGTCATGGACAATTTGCCTGCTGGAGTGTAATGGAAAATGAACTATTGAATTTTTTTAATATTCAACGGGATCTTGTTGATTCTGGCAAAGCAAACAAAGCACACACACATCCCAAGCTGCAGTAACAAACAAAAGGGTGCAGCAAGTTATCTTCAAAAAGCAGCTGGGCTGACGACGCTTATAAAACAAAGCAGGCAGCAGGAAAACGTAACATTAAGATCTTAAACGCTTTCATGCTTCTTCCTTTCCAAGTTAACCCATAAAAGCAAGTGGGTTCCATCTGAAATATTTAAAAGAATTTTAAGATAATCTTATCATCTTGTTTCTAGAAATACTTTGCAGTTAAAGCAAGGCTGTTAGAGAACAGAAATTAAGTGGCTTCCTGATGCTGCAAACTACTAAGCACTTCTTCCGAGTGGAATCACTTAATGTTTCCCAGGCTTTGCTCAACATCATGCTTAATTAAACTTTTGCTAATAAACATTAAGAGCTCAGTTTAGCCCCATTGCTGGACTCCATTGACAAAGCAGTTGTTCAGTCAAGAATGCTTATCTGCGTGTGCATTTCATTTTAGTCAAGACACACGGTGTTTGCACATATGTATAAATATTTTATAAAGATTTTAGAAATTGAAGCTTTACGAAGAAAGGCTGAGAGAGATGGGACTCTTGATCTTGGAGAAGAGAAGGCTGAGGGGAGACCTTATTCATGCTTATAAGTATCTGAAGGGTGGGTTGAAGGAGGATGGAGCCAGACTCTTTTCAGCGATTCCCAGTGACAGGACAAGAGTCAATAGGCACAAGCTGGAACATGGGAAGTTCCATTCAAATATGAGGAAAAACTTCTTTAGGGTGAGGGTGACAGAGCCCTGGAACACACTGCCCACTCCCCTTCTCTGGAGACCTTCAAGACCCACCTGGATGCCATCCTGAGTAATGTGCTCTGGGCAATCCTGCTTTAGAAGGGGACTGGATGATCTCTAGAGGTCTCTTCTGACTCTGACAATTCCATGAAAAAAGTTTTAATTACTTTACAATGTAAATGAAAATTGTTTCTTTAAAGGAAAAGGGTTTTTTTGGGTAGTTGTTACATTTGAAACTGAAATATTTAAAAAAAACCCCATGTATCTGCTGTGTTTTTATCTACTGCATTTTAGGCCCGAATGTTGTTAAATGCAAAAGTACTATCTACTGTGTTCTTGAGAATACAGGGTTGGGAATGTGAATTGCTAATTTAGTCATAAAATTACAACATTTCTCAGCTCTGTGATGCTCTTAAGAAATGTAATAGGACAAAAAACTTTCCATATTACACCCAGTCACAACACCGGCCCGATGGGTGCTTTAAAAATATCAACAAGACTTTTGAAAACAACCTGACATGATATTTTTATGGGTTTTTTTGGCAAAAATTAATGGTTTGTGCATACTATATATTTTCCAGCTACAGTCTAGTAACAGGCATCATATTGCAGGTTTTACTCGGGTAGAATTTTCTTGGGGAGGCTCAATGTAGATTTGCCTGAGAAATGCAGATAAGAACTAGTATTCCATGAATTATGCTTGGTTACAAAACATAATTTCTGTTCATCACAAGTTCCACTGGAACATAAGGTGGGGAAAGGAGCATTTCCTAATTGGAAAAAAACCCACCATAGAATAGAGGGAGAATTTATTTTTTTCTGTTTAATGCAAGATACTCTAAAATGTGAGGAGGAAAGCATAAATGCTAATGACTCTATTCTCCAGTCATTTACAGTTTGAAGACATGAGCTTATGTAGTTCTAAGCCCAGCTGTGGTTGGGAGGTTGTGCTCCAGCTGGGATGGGATGGATGGAAGGAGCAGAGGGGCTGTGGAGGCTCATCCAGAGGACAGGAGGAAAACAATGTTCTTTGAAGATCTCACATCTTTTCTGTCCGTCATTTGAGAAAGCCCATGAAAGCTACGGCCTATACTGAGTTATGAACCACATGAAGCTTTGTTAAGAATAGGTGTGGTGGTATTTATATCTCAAATTAATTTTATTCCCTTGAGGAAGAGTGGCTGGAAAGCTGCCCAGTGGAAAAGGACCCAGGGGTGTTGGTCAACAGCTGGCTGAATGTGAGCCAGCAGAGTGCCCAGGTGCCCAAGAAGGCCAACAGCATCATGGCCTGTACCAGCAATAACGTGGGCAGCAGGACTAGGGAAGTGATGATCCCCTATACTGGGCACTGGCAAGGCCCCACCTCAAATACTGTGTCCAGTTTTGGGCCCCTCACTACAAGAAAGACATTGAAATTCTGGAGCAAGTCCAGAGAAGGGCAACAAAGCTGGTAAAGGGTCTGCAGAACAAGTGTTATGATGAGTGGTTGAGGGAGCTGGGGTTGTTCAGCCTAGAGAAAAGGAGGTTGAGGGAAGACTTTATCGTTCTCTACCACTACCTGAAAGGAGGCTGTAGTGATGTCAGAGTCAGTCTCTTCTCCCAAGTAACAGGCAACAGAACAAAAGAAAATGGCTTCAAGTTGCAGCAGGAGAGGTTTAGATTGGATACTAGGAAAAAATTCTTCACTGAAAGGGCTGTCAAGCATTGGAACAGGCTGCCGAGGGAAGTGGTGGAGTCGCCATCCCTAGAGGTATTTAAAAGACGTGTAGACATGGTGATGAGAGACATGGTTTAGTGGTGGTTTTGGCAGTATTAGCTTAATGGCTGGACTTGATGATCTTAAAGATATCTTCCGACTAAAACAATTCTGTAATTCTGTGATTCTATGAGTATGGTAACCTTGTCTTATTTTGTTCTCTTACCTCAAGGCTTTGCTTGTATGTTAGTTATCATTTGAAAGTAAGACAGTAGCCAGTTCACCCGTTTCCTGAAATCCCAGTCTTAATCAATACACACTGCTAATTTTTGAAAAGCTAGTGATGATGATCATGACAAAAAGCCCCTCAAAAACAGACTACTAAAAATGACAAAGGAAACAGGGCCACCAAGACCTTCAAGAACCAATTTTTGAGCTGGAAGCAGAAAGTAGGACAATTGTTAACGAGGTGGCAAAAGAATTAGAATAGGAAAGAAAAGACAATATGTCCATAAATGACTAGTATTTACAGTTATTACATTAGCGGTTACTATTTCTGCTTTTATAAGTAGCACATATAAAAGTGAAAAATAGAAGCCACAGCACTCGCCAGATAAGGAAAGACGAATTTAAAATGTGTGATTTACGGAAACCTTTAATGGCGGTTTCATTGTAAAAGGTTAGAAGTTCTCCCACTTTTTGTGAAGAGTGGTGTGGTCTCGCTTTACTTATACATGTGACATACACATGTTTTTTCTCTTCTACAAGTGGTCTAGTTCTAATTATACACTGGGAAGAAAATACTCATAATTGCAACAATTGATTTCTCAGTCTGGCTTGCATTAGGCAAACATTTGTGCAAACCACATTGTCTCAGTTTCTCCTGTCTCTAAAATTAGCATAGTTCTTATTTAGCAAAATTAACATTAAAAAGTAGTATTTGATTGCCAGTGTTAATTGAAATTATTAGAGCATTAGCCCATAATGTGATCATTCTGTCTCCATTCAGAGGGAAAAGGAAACCTCCATGAGTCTTAGCAGTCAGTGCAGATGAAGAAGTCAGTCACTCTCTTCTTCTTCCTCCTTCCTTCCTCCTTCCACTTCTCTTTGGCAATGTCTACGTTCATACATCAAATGGCTTCAGGGACCTTCCTCTGGTCCTAAGGCCAAGTGGCACAACAAAGCCTGCACCACTATCCCCAAATTCTCATCTCACATTATTTGTTCTCTGAACTACACTCAGGTAATTTTTTCAGAGGTCTAGACCACACTAAGGGCACGTGCTGACCATTAAACCGGTAGCTGTGGGACAGTGTTTGACGTGTCTCTGGCACTCTGGAGTTCCCAGTGAGGATATAATGAGAAAAGGAAGAAAACACTGAGAAAATAGCGACCATATGGTATCTGATATTAATAATCACAATTACATATCTTGCAGGAAATACAGCTGAAGAAAACCAGGAGAAATACTGCACTGAATTAATGCTCCAATTAGCTTAACTGCTACTTGAATTTGATTAACTATTATATTGCTTGAAGATGTTCCGTAAATGACTTGCAAATGTACACGTGCAGAAGAGTGGCATTAATCTGTGTTATTAAGGCACAAAGATTCATTAGAGGATCTCAGAAGACCTATAGTAACCAAAACTGTGGTCACGTTAGAGAATAAGTCCTACAAAAACACCTGTGCTTTTAATGAAGTTATTACTGCTGATGCCAGGGTTTTTTTTCCTTTCTGGTTTCTTGCATCTGCTCAGGCTGTGATATTCACGCACCTCTTGAAAATCCTCACTTCTGTGAACAGTCTCACATTTCCCCTGGTACTCTGCAGGAAGGAAGGTGCTCTGTTATATTCCAAATTGTGTGCCCTCTGAGGTGCATGAGAGTTTGACTCCTGGGGGATTTCTCAGAGGGTACAAATCACTGCGCGCAGCCGAACTGCGATTTAATTGGAAATGATGCATTTCATAGCTTAATTGTTAACTTCTTATCCTTTTTTCTCAAAATAAAATATTTCATTGCAGGAATAATTTGAATGCCTTTGTCACACTGAACAGGGAAAGAATTAATTAAATTCCGGATTGCCAATCAAGTTGAGAACACAATATGGAAATCCCCATTAAACAGCAGGCGAGTAATGGTGCTCAAATTGTGATAGAGACTAATGCATCTTGCAAATGAAAATGCCATCTCCAATCTGTAACACAATGATACGCACAGATTTTTCCCTGCCCCCATTCTCACTCTTTTTGCTGAAGTCTAAAGTGCACTCTGTGATGCATTATTAAGCTAAATTCTGACCCAGTTTCTTAATTATCTGTAAGCTACGGGGAACTTGTAGCAGAATATTAACTAAGGCAAGAGATGTAAGGCAGTAGAATCTGTGATGGCATTAGAGAGAATCATTAGCATTTTGCTAAGAAAACCCTTCACATTTTAATATTTAACCTAGTCTAGCATAGAATTTATATTTTAAAGGGGTACAAAGTATATACAACCATGCCACCAAAACAACTCAGGGAAAAAAAGACAATCAAATAGAAATATTTGGGGAAGCATTCCTGGATTCACAAAATCAAAAACTTTTAGCATACTGGGACATTTCTGGGACAGCAGGATTTTTTCCAACCATTCTTAGTGGGTACTATCCACATTGTTACAATCTCATATAACATTAGGTGCTCAACTATTCATTTTAGATGAACTCCGGAATATAATCTGTTATGGTTTATACATGTGTACCAAAATTTTGGCAGGTAAAATAGGGATAAACAACTATTACACTAAATGACACTTCGGAAGAGTCTTCCAAACACTTTTGTGCCTGCTAAGGATCAAGTTAGGGGTTGTGGTTTTATACCTCCCTGCAGTGTTGCATATTACTGGAATACAAGAAGTGGTTTTCATAGCGTAAAGTCAACCACGGATGTACTGTGTCAGAAACAAAGAACACATGGACTTCCACCTACAAAGCTGCAGGCATGTGTGATTTTGAAGACTTGCTGTATCTCCGTTGTAAAAGTGCTCGAGTGAGTGAAAAACATACTGCAAGAGCAAGATTTTTAGTGAGAACAATTTTTAATATAAAACATATTTCAAAATTACTTGAGGAAAAAATACTTTCCCTACCCCGAAACTGAATGATTTGTGGTGTGCTCATCTAGAAAGTCAAGCTTTAATTGCAAAATTTAGACAGCAGAGAAAGTCTGCAACATATATTTAGAATTTTGTGGACAAGTATGTATGTATTCATTTCAAAGATCAAATAAGACCCATAAAATCCAATTACCATCAAGCTGAGGAGTCACCTAACTCTGCAGAGTATGGAATTTGGATATACATTTAAAAAAAAGATTTGTTTCCTGAATTCCTCAATGAAGAAATCCTGCTGTTTGAAAAAGAGTAAGAGTCAGTTAAATACAATGTTTTATTAGTAATAGTGTCAAATGCAACTGATGTGGTAAGTCTGTAGTTGGCAAAACATTTGATGATTGGAAAGTGCTAACACGCTTAATGTACATTCGAGTACGTTGCTTCAATTTGAAGTGTACTTTCTCTACTGGAGCCTCTGGAGGTATCATTGCTAACGCTAACACTGTCAAGTTCCCACTTCAACCTGCCCAATAGTCGTCGTCTTCTCAGCATAAAGGTGTCCACAATTTCTGCCAAATGACTGACAGCAAGGCTGAGACATCTTTTCTTTACAGACAAGGAAAAAACCCCAAGTCAACATTCAATACTTGAGCACCTAAACCAGTGCGGAGGCATCTAAATAAAAAGCCTGATTTTTCAAAGGCAGACTTTGCACAAGTACCACACGCTTTCCCATTTGCATGATTTCTCTTTCTAGACTAATCTACGTATTCTTTCAGGCCCAAGTGTACATACCAGGGCGTCCTCTACAGAGAATGGACACCTTTTTTTCATGCATTTCCAGTTCGTTTGTGTTTGATTGCAATCAAGCCAGCATTTAGTCAGCTGTCCCTTGGCCCGAGGAGAGAGCAACTGCAACAGCACGTGCTTCTAGGACAAAGCTGGACACCAGGAGGATGTTCACCAGTGCACATATGTCATGCAAACCACCTGTGATGTCCACAGTGTTTGGTTCTTTCTTCTCCCGAAGTGCTTTGATCCAGTGGTGGACTGTGAGGTGGGAAGCCATTCTGAACGATGCAGACATGGCTGGACAGACAACCTAAAGACCTTAACCTTGTCTCTGTTGGATAAAGAAAAGTCCTTAGTGAAAATATGCTGGTATCTACTGTTCATTCCTTAGCATAATCACCAGTGCTATTACTGTTAAATGAAAGAGAGCCCCCCCTCCCCTAAAAGCAAAATCATCTATTTAAGACACAGCAACGTTCTGCCTCCTTGTGTCGTGCCGCTTCACGGTCGTTGCTATTTCTCTCATAAAAATATCCAGTAAGAGGGGTTTTTTCCTTCTCAGGACTCTATTTCTTCCATCACTTCCATCACAATTGTTCGAGGGCCAGTCAGGATGAGGTTGCTCACTGTCCTGTAATCCACGTGGAGAACGTTGAGGCCATTGACAGATACAACAAATTGGCAAACCTGCAGAGAAAAGCGAGCAGCAGGGTTATTTGCACAGATGTACTATCAGCCCTGGGCACGCAAAACCTCCAGAACTCTTCAAATCATGTCATTCATCACTCAGGAAAAACACACGTTTTAGAATTAATTTGGAAAGTTAATTTTCCATAAAATTTTCTGAAATATCACCACAACTTTCAAATCTGTGGAATTCTGCGGTTCTGCATCAATTATTTTTCTTATAACTGATATTTTTCTCCTAATAATGAAATTTTCTGATAGCAATGGTGTGCTTTTCAATTACTATGGGACAAGGCGGCTCTGGTCTCTGCAAAGACTCTGTTATACTTAGTTTGTCTTAAACACTTTCACAGAAACTGTTTTAGAGAGCTCTTGGTAGTCATGGTAAAAATGCGCATCATGTTTCCAGACTTAGGGCAAGGGCTGGATGATGACTTCACTAGATTCAGTGACAAAACCTTCACCAGTACAACATGAATCCAAATGATCCAAATTCTAGGAAATAGTATCATGGAAGGTAAGCAGAACTTGGCCACTATGATTAAAGACAGCAAGAAGAAGTTCTTTCAGTATGCCAACAGAAAAAGGAGAACTAGGGAAAAAGGAGGCCCATTGAGGAACGATGGGTGTCTTAGTGGTGGAAGACACAGAGAAGGCAGAGTTACTGAATGCCTTCTTTGCTTTGGTCTTCACTGCTAAAGCTGCCCCTCATGAATCACAGACCCTGGAGACAAGGGGGAAGATCTGGAGAGAAGAAGAGTTTCCCTCTGCAGAGGAAGTCTGGGTTAGAGACCACTTGGCCAAACTGGACATCCATAAGTCCATGGGCCCCGATGGGATGCACCTTCGAGTGCTGAGAGAACTGAAAGATGTTATTGCTGGGCCACTCTCCATCATCTGTGAAAGGTCATGGAGAACAGGGCAGGTGCCTGAGGACTGGAGGAAGGATAAAATATCACTCCAGTCTTCAAAAGGGGCAAGAAGGAGGACCCAGGGAACTACGGACCAATTAGTCTCACCTCTGTCCCTGGCAAGGTAATGGAGCAACTTGTTCTAGATGTCATCTCCAAACATGTTGAAGCACAGGAAGTGGTCAACAAGGATTTACCAAGGGTAAATCATGCTTGGCTAATCTGATAGCCTTCTGTGGTGTTATAACTGGATGGCTGGATCAGGGAAGAGCAGCAGATGCCATCTACCTTGACTTCAGCACGGCTTTTGGCACTATCTCCTGTAACATCCTCATTAGTAAATTGAGGAAGCGTGGGCTAGATGAGGGGGCAGTGATGTGGACTGAGAGGTAGTTGTGTGACAGAACTCAGGGGGTTGTAATTAATGGAGCAGGGTCAAGTCGGAGTCCTGTAACTAGTGGTGCCCCCCAAGGGTCAATACTCGGTCCAGTTTTGTTCAACCTATTCATCAATGGCCTGGATGTGGGGACAGTGTGTATCCTCAGCAAGTTCGCTGATGATACCAAACTGGGAAGGCTGGCTGACACTCCAGAAGGCTGTGCCCCCATCCAGTGTGACCTGGAAAGGCTGGAGAGCTGACCAGAGAAGAACCTAATAAGGTTCAACAAGGGCAAGGATCCTGCACCTGGGGAGGGAGAATGCCAGGTATGAATATAGGTTAGAGGTGGACCTGCTGGAAAGCACTTCTGAGGAGAATCTGGGGATCCTGGTAGATAATAAAATATCTGTGAGTCAACAATGTGCCCTTGTCGCCAAGAGGGCCAATGGAGCCCTGGGCTGCATAGGGAAGACTGTGGCCAATAGGTCAAGGGAGGTCATTCTTCCCCTCTACTCTGCACTGGTGAGGCCACAACTGGAATCCTGCATCCAGTTCTGGGCTCCACAGTTCAAGAGAGACAAGGGACTACTAGAGAGAGAGTCCATCATAGGGCAACAAAGATGATTAAGGGATGGGAGCTTCTCCCTTATGAAGAAAGGCTGAGAGGGCTGTGACTCTGGCCTGGAGAAGAGGAGGCTGAGGAGAGACTGTATGAATGCTTTCATTCAAATATGAGAAAAAATCTCTTTAGGGTGAGGGTGACAGAGCCCTGGAACAGGCTGCCCAGGGAGGGTGTGGAGTCCCCTTCTCTGGAGACCTTCAAGAACCGCCTGGATGCTGTCCTGAGTGATGTGCTCTGGGCAATCCTGCTTTAGCAGGGGAGTTGGACTGGATGATCTCTAGGGGTCCCTTCAAACTCGGACAATTCCGTGATTCTGTGAAGATTTAGTTGGTACCAGGATGGATTAAGATGTCACTGCCGTTTTCAGAAGACATTCTTACAGAGATTTAGCCTTTTTTACTTTTTATGTGAACAGGTATTGGTTTTCTTCAGCAAGTATGGCTCATTATTTATTTCAAATATATGCTAATATTTCATTTTTAAAAGCCATCACAATTTCAAATGTTGAAAGTCTTGTATCATCAGAGGTCATTTAGTGTCCAAAAACACTTGACAGAAATATTCTGACCAACACCACTGATTATCTTAGAAGAGTGAATCAGAGAAAAAGTCACATAAACCCTGTAAAAAACTGTGGAGGAAAAGAAAGATAACAATACTGATTCCTCAAAAGCATGAAGCCTTCTCTGTATCTAATCATGATGTTACAGTGTTTGGTAAAAAGGCCAAAAATGTGTAGCGTCTAGATCTGTGCTTTTAATGATAAGAATATGGAGCACAAAGCAATAATAATATCATCCTGACGTTTCAGTGAAAACAATGCATTCACTAGAAGGTTATCTTACTCCTAACTCATCTTGAGTCTGTAAGAATCTATGAAGAGAGTAACACTAGAAATTTTCATGCTTTATTTTACACATTTACCTTTCCTATTTAGGCAGAAATACAGCACAGAAATGTGTGAGGAAGAGGTGGGAAGCAGCTCGGGTGTCCTCCAATGCTTGCTCTAAACCAGATTTTTCTCGCAAGCCAAGTCATTTAACTTCTGTGCATCAGCCGCCTTCCCCCCCCCCGAGTGAAACGTGTGGTGAAACTCAGTTCATGTTTGTGCAAAATGTACAGAATGTAGTTATCGATGTTCCATTTAAGGAAAATTATACAGGAAGCAAAGCCAATCCAAAAATGTAACATTTCATCAAAAAAGCCACTGATGATTTTAATCTCTGCTCCTTAGAGCCTCTGCACAGGACAAGCGGCCCCCTGCCCCTCTCCCTTGCGCCTTACCCCTTACCATCAGAACTCTGCAGAGCTGAAGATCCCAAAGATCAGCTTTACTGGCAGCCTAAATGATCATCAAAGTCATGCAATTAGCAATACCGCTTAGCCAGCTTCCATGGCAGTGTGGAGGTCTCTTTCCTATACGTTCATATACTCTTTCAGCTGCAAGTAGCATCGGGGAAACAGTTCAGTTTTTGCATATGGACAAAGCCTTCTGAATTTTAAAGATATTGGTTGTAAACATAACCCATCATCCTCCGCAGTGCTCCTCAATTAGTATTTAAGAGGCATGCCTATTTAGTGTAAAATGCAGATTATTGCAGTATCTATAAGACCCAACTTCCAGCAGGATCTCCTAACCCTTTCTATGGCTTTCCAAGACTGTATCAAGTTTTACTGAATTATAGCTCTGGCTCCAGAATAATATTTGGGTTGATTTAAAACAGACCTGCAGAAATAACATTGTCTCTTCTGGCTTAATGCAATTTTTGGAAGTTGAGTGGCTGACGTTTGTTTTACTGCTGCATATTCTCAGCCTTCTCGAGTTACTAGAATCCCAATGCACGGGACTTGTGTTTGGCCAGGGACAGGCATGTAAGTGTGTGATGGATAAATCTGCATGCTGGATCATGTCAGGGGCATTTGGGGGTCTCCGGGGAACGTGCCTGGCAGAGGAACAAACTTTCCAGACTGGCCAGCCACTCCTAGCAGACCTGCAATGGTGTAAATCTGGATGGTACAGGCACTGCAGTAGTGAAGGACCATCTGGATGCCAAAGAGTGAATCTCTAACGCGAAGGACAAGAGTTGACACGTCTGTGTTCTCAGTGTGTTCGGTTTAATGTATGCCCTTGGCAGTATTATTCATCAGTGATGGCTGAGAACAGCCCTCTTTGTGCCACCCTCTGCACTGGATTCAAATGGCTTATTAGTTTCACCGTTTCCAGTGGACAGGACCGGCTGCAAAACATCCACCCAAGCCAGACAAGAAGAGAAATGTAGTGGAGGAGAAGGCACAGAAGAGCATACTTCTGTCCTAAAACTGACCCATGAGAAGCAGGAGATGATAATAAAGCCCCAGTGTCACCCTGGGGGCAGAAAGCTCTCTCCATGGCCACCAATTGGCCAGTGCCCCCAGGGGCTGAGTCTCTGCCAATTCCAGATATGGCTCCCACAGGGATAAAGGAATCTGGAGCCATTTCCTGCATCCTCCAGTCCTGATGAGGTTTGCACAGTCCTGAGCCCTGTCATATGCCCAGTGCCTTTTTTCACCCAGGTTTCTTCTGCTGATCCCAGTTTTCCCTCGCGCACTGCCTCCAGTAAATGAAATGCAGCGCTGCTTCGAGCGTTGTGGACATCATCAATCCTGCCCCCCCAAAAAAAGCCCACATCGTGTGTTGCTCTCTTGGTGGAGGAGTTACACAATGAGCGAAAGCAAGTGAGATCCCACAAACCACAAGTCCTGCCTGAGTATATCGACATACATATTATCATCTCAGGAATTTTCTTAAGGGGACTGGTTTACAGAATCGCAATGATTTAATGTTACATTTATAAAAACACATTTCAGAAAGCCCTAAGTGCTCAGCTCATACCTACAGCTGTTAAGGGCTTTGTAACTATAAACACGTAAAATTTGTCTGTTGGTTTCCACACATCAGTAACTCTAATAGATAATAAACTAAAGTTAAAAGAGCCTCAAAGAGCCTTTTATTGCTCATTTCCTCATAGCTCTCCAAGGGGCTGGACAGGAGATAAGCATCCATTTTTATCCCTCAGACTTCAAGAAATGACAAAGCCCAGAATAAATTCCGACCATTTTGTTGGTCAGGATGTGGCGATCCAAAAACCACAGAAACAAAAACAGTTAAATAAAGTAACACTGAAATGAAAAGACTCCCTAAATTAATTTCAAATATTGAAATGCTACAGTAATAAACATTTATTGTTAAGCATTTCAATTTCCCTCCCTGGCATACAGCAATCTGCAGAAGCCGGGATAGCAGAAGAGGCACCTCTGTCTTTCTGCAGGTTTTCACTGGCACATACAGAGGATTTAACCAAATCCAGGTGTTCCCAGGCAAAGGAAAATCTCAACTTTGGGCTTAGTTTGAACGGAAAGGACCCGTGCACCTATCACTTGAAGAAATTAGAAAAGATTTCTCATGCTGTTTATCATCAAACTGAAGGAGAGGGATTATAATTAGTTGCTGTAACGTTTAATGGCCAAAATCAGGATTGTGCTGTACTTGGAGCTGTACAACCCTTCCTCCCCCTCACTGGTTATTGCTCTTCCCTCCTCGGCAAGCTTTGGCTGCCGGCTCCTCCTTGGTCTTGCCAAGCTGCCCTGGAGATGTACATCCCCACTCCCTGATTTTCTTGCCCGGGGAATTGTCTGCTGGCCAGACCCCATCCCCGCTCCCTCCCGGGGGCTGCCTGCACCGGGGCTGGGTGGCTGAGCCAGCGCTCATCAGGAGCTGCGGTGAGGATGATTGCGGGATGCTCCCCAGGGATGTCAGAGGCTGGCTGCAGGCACGGCCATGGAATTGCACAACTACCTTAAAGCTGATCATTGAATAAAAACATTGCAAACCTGTCAACTAACTCTTACTTAGTGTCCTGCCTCAGGATGACCTTGATATTTATGAGTGCCTCAGGACCATTATTTGAGGACTGGCAGTTAGACTAGAGCAGATGCTGTTTGAGCTGTAGGCTTTAGTCACCTGTCCTTGTGGAGCCAAGCCTTGCTTGCTGGACTTTTTTCAATTTAATATTAAAAAAACCCAAACTGAGTAATTTTCCTTTTTTTTTTTTGTCTAGGCACACTTTTCAGTAGGGTGCTGTGAAAGATCATGGAGAGCTGGGAATTGCCCCCACAGATTTTGGTTTAAGTGATGATGGCAAAGTTCTTTGGGGCAGCCCTAAAAAGGGCATTTAATTTTACAGGTGCCTTAAGCCAAACCGGTCATCGTTGGCCACAAAGCAAGTAACAGCTACGTAGATTCAACAGATAACACATCTCAGAACAGTAGAATAAGACCATGATTACACTGTCACTGTAATTTGACATGAATTTTGAAAAAAAGCTTGAGATGAAGAGGGACAGGAATGCCTGTGCCAGCACATAGGAGGCAGCATGGCTGGGGGTGGCTGCAGGACTCTCCACAGCAGCAAATCTCTGTGCCCCATTTCAGTGGCCATAAGTTAAGGCTCAAATTCTCAATAGATTTGTCATTTACCTTTCGGTGTCAGGATGAGCGTCTGGAATCCACTCGCCTTTTTTTTTCCCCCTAATTTCTTTTTTAAAAAGAGTGTAAACACATAGATCAAATGGGTACCAAAGAAATCACTATTACCAAAACCAACATAGGCTTGAAATTCTTGAATACAAAGCTAGCTGATGCAATGACACATTAAAGATAGTGACAAAAATACCAGTTTTAATCAGTACTGATGCTTCACCCAATTATCTGGGCAGTAAGGGGACCAATTCAAGGTCTAAGACTCCAAAGGACAAAGTCCTTACCAGCACACTTGAATTTTCTCCTCTACTAGCACCAAGGTCAACCAAAGGAAAAGGTTTTCTCCAGCTGTTTGACACTGATTGAGAGCTGCTCTGGCATCAGGTGATAACAGTGTAAAGAGATGCTGAGCACATTGACACCGATTCATTTCCACTGAAGGTGCAAATATGACCGTACATGCGGCAACTGCATGAAGGAAAATCTTAAAGCTGGAGAAGAGAGAGTGAAATCCAGCCCTGCATTCATCCTTCACTCTGGAGCAGCCAGGATTTCACCCCTGGACTCTGTGCAGATCTGAAACAGATTCCCAGCTGCTGGCAGCTCAAACCAGGCCACGTCCTGCTGCAAAGCAGCTCCCTTTGAAACCAAGGTTCTTCAAAAGTTATTAGGACATTGCCCAGAAACATGCAGTTGCTGGGAAAGCTGTGAGCAAATCAGGGCTGGCTCAGACATCCACCACGAGACAGAGTGGACTTAACCCTTTGCTCTGTTCACAATTTCCATGCACGCTGATTTACATATAATTGTCGCGCAGTTTAGGACACACTCCCTTGACTATTATTTCTTCTTATCATCTGCTCTGACACCAAAGTCACACAGATAGTTTTTACTTTAAGACAGGCCATTCCCAAAATACATGGAAAAAGGTATTGGTTTCTTTTTTGTCTTTTTTTTAAAAGTCTTATTAGCATCGAATAGAAATGATTAATTCAAGCAACCAATAGGAGTTATTTTCCACCCTGGAAAGTTCTTCAGCAGCTTTCCTAAGAACTAAAATAAAAGCTTCTAAGTATAAATTTTTTCAAAGCTGTCTAAAGAAAAGTATATTTTGACAATTTTACAGAATAAAATTGATGGCAGAATTGAAAATGCAACTATTTCAAAAAGAAAAGAATAGTCCAGTGTTAGTGGTTTCCTTATTTTCCTGCTAATGAAAATTAAATCCATTAAAGAAACAGCCTGCTTACATTTCCGTTATAGAGATACCTTCAACAGTTATACATAAATGGGGTTTTTTCATGTCCTACCAATCCTGCAGGGACCAGGATCACCTGGCCAGTTTGAGTAGCTCAAGATTATAATTGTTTCATTATGGTATTCCAAAACTCACTGTGATCTTCCAGAGGAATGATTCTCCACGTGTGGTTAGTGAAACCATCTATTTTCTCTGTGTAATCTGCATGAGATGTGCGAGACCCTGATTTCTCTTACGTATCCAGCCATGCTGTCTGTAACAGCCCTTCCTTACAGGCATCTATGCAACATGGGGCTGATGGATTAACATTTTGCAATTTTCAGTACACCTGGAGATGACTTAAGCAGAGTACCCAACAAATCAAGCTCTGTGCATTTTGTAGATACTTTTCAAAAATCTGGGCCAGTTCTAAGACAGAAAACAAATACTGGATGACTCCTGTGGTAGAGCCACAGCTCTCACCTGTGAAGGTTATTGAGCTGCTGAGACTGAGGAGGAAAAAGCAAAGCAAAGCAAAAAAAAAAAAAAAGAAGTATCTTCTTTACCATCACTTGTTTAAAAAGGGGATCTTTCTGCTTTGGCTTTTCTTGTCCTGCTGACAGATTTTAGCAAAATTTGGAGAAGGCTTAGGTGCTGCGAGAACATAACATCTGAAACACAGCTTTCCAGGCTTCAGCAAGGAGGAAGGGGACATTCAAGCTTCCAACACTTGAAAGGAAGAGTTATGCTTCCAATGTGATTTTCCCTCCCTCACATTCCCCTTGCTCCTCTGGGGATGCTGGGAACCGCTGCTCCCAATCCCACCTCCCGAGCACCACTGCGCTCTCAAGAAAACAGATGGAAATCAAGGCATTATTTTTTAAAACTTAATTTAAATATGAAATATGAAGGAGTTGAGAATGAGTGAAAGTAAACAATCCTATCTAAAGCTGCTATTTGTCACAAAGGAACAAAAATGGTACTTATTACTGCAGTTAGGATTTATAAAGGAGTATTTACAAGCAGGTAACCATGCAGGTTTGCCCTGCTGGTTGTTAAATGTCTTGAAGAAATCTTCCGAACTAATAACCACATCATCACCTTCTACCTCATACACCACGTCATGCATTTGTACACAAACCACTTAGTGACAGCACCAGAGAGCAAGGTTACCCTCTCCTTAGGGATTAAAGAACTCATCTTTTAGAAGAAATGTGAGCAAAAAAGGTTTGTTTCTTAAAAGCTGGAGCACTAACCTCATCTGGGACCCCACAACCCTTTATGCCAGAAAGGGATACCCTCAGTGTGAATTGCCAAGGACTCTGGAGATCCTGGTATCGAACCTCTTCCAAAGGGGAGGAGGGTTCATAGCAGGACTTGATGCCTGCACTCCCACGAGGTTCTTCTGTCCCTCTGTGCCAGCTCCAGGGAGCAATGTGCCAAAGCCAGGCACCACTCCCTTTTAATCCTGTTCCAGCAAAAATAGATAAATGAAAGGAGTTGTCTCCAGGCAAAATAAGTTCCCTGATGTGCCTGGCATGGTTGGAGGAAGGAGGCAATAGATATGTATCTGGTTGGAGGCACAGGGAAAGAGGCAAATGAAAAGGAGGTGAAGATAGGATCAACCTCTCTGTCAGCAACTTAGACCAGTAAACTGCAGCTGAAGTTTTCAAATAACTAAAAGAATTCCCAGTGAAATCAATGGTAAGATGGATATTAGGGTAGAAGGTACAAGTGCAGAGAAATCTGAAGCAGGAGAACAATGGAGGAGGGCACAGGGTTCAACTCCTTTTACACCCTCACACACACAACCTGCATTTATGCTGATGCAGGGGCTCTTCTAATTTAAATTGGTAGCCCGTAGCCATAAAGCAGAGGAATCTCCTGCTCAGCAAAGAGCCCAGGCCACAGAGATGCTGAACGTGCTGCCACAGAAGAGCCTAGGACACAAGGCTAACCTTCTAAATAAAAGCAAACACAGGCAGCATTGAAGTGTTTGCTCCCACTCTGCTAAGTTTTACATTGTCACACTGGAATGAAGAAAAGCAATAGAGAGATGAAAATCACTGGTTATTATCCTAAAAGTTAAGTTTCTGTTAGGTTTTTGTCTTTTCCTTTTTTTTTTTTTAAGAATTTCTGCACTCTTGCTAGGATTAGTAAATCAGAGCTGGAACCTAACAATTCCAAACCCACTGCATGTAGCCGGAAGGTTAACAAATCACACAATGTTCTTTTCAGCATAACTGAGGTTACTGGATGAAACAGAATAAATTGCAGCTGTGTGTTCAGCTCTGTAAATATCTCTAGCAAATGTGTAATTGGCTGTAGAGTGGGTGGTGTGGGAGTCGGCAAGTATCCAGGTCTTGCATAAACACGGGATTTTCTCTCTAGAGGGACGCATTTCTTGTTCAGTCTTTACACCAGCGTTAAGCTGGCCCACTGTCCCATCGGCAGGGTCAGAAACTGGGTACCAGTAGAGCATGATACAACACGTAGCAGAGAAAACCAACTCCCTTTACAGACTCAGAAACATAAGCATGTAACTCTGGCTCTCCATCTTGATCTGTGACTGTGGTCTGGTATGGACAGCTTTCCTGAGCAAGCCTTCATTACGTATTTCGTTATGTACTTCTTTTTCTTTTTAAAAAAAGGAACTGAATTTTTTATAGTATTCCAAACTCTTAGGCCTCTAATTAAAAAAAAATAAATCAGAAATTAAACAACATAATATAAAAATAACAAATACACCTAATAGAACATCCTTTATGAGATAACATTATAATTCACATAATATAAAATTAAGTCACGGATTCTCAAAGAGTCTCATC
This sequence comes from Nycticryphes semicollaris, assembly GCA_013400055.1. Taxonomy (NCBI): domain Eukaryota; kingdom Metazoa; phylum Chordata; class Aves; order Charadriiformes; family Rostratulidae; genus Nycticryphes; species Nycticryphes semicollaris. The sequence goes on from VXBJ01007310.1 coordinate 460,919, forward strand.
ATTGGGTCAGATACTGTCTCCCTTCTTCCCTTCCGTCAGGGTGACGGAACACTGGAACAGGAGAGGTTGTGGAGTCTCCTTCTCTGGACACATTCAAAACCCACCTGGACACATTCCCATGTGACCTGATCTAGGTGTTTCTGCTCCGGCAGGGGGATTGGACTAGATGATCTTTCAAGGTCCCTTCCAATCCCTGATATTCTGTGATTCTGTGATGATTCTGTGACAGGAACCAATGAGAATTTAAGTATTTTTTAATTTTTTTTTATTTCACTGGGAATAGAATGAAACCATTGCTGTGCACACTCCACAAATAGGAGTGGACAAAGTGGAGGGGAGAAAGAAAGAAGCTGACCTAATAGGCCATGAGAACAACTCTTGTTTTGGGGCGGGCAACTTTCGGTCTGCACACGAGTCTCGGCTCTGCGGTGACAGCGGTCCCCCCAAATGGATTGACTGAGGGGTCAGACAAACACCTACAGAGCGAACGAGAACTACTCACGTAGGTCAATTAAAGCTATTTGTAGATACCTGGAGGGTAGTAACAGTAAGGATCTAATACCCTGAAATGCAAACCTTCCATAAATGGGGAAGAGGGATATATAGGTCACTGCTTTTCATGGCCCTAATTGGGAATTGGTGTGTAAAATGACTGACTTAATCTAGTTCTAGTGGGAAATACCCACAGGTAAAGCCAAGCTGGACTGGGCCACATCTCAAAAGCAAACCAGTGACTGCACCCTTAACTTTATAAGCATTTTTATTGTGTACTGCAATTTGATACCTACCGCAGAACAGCTCTGAAAATGTTAAATGTCTCAAATGACTAAAGGTGGCTCTGGGAGAAATACTCCATCAGAAGCAGAAGAATATGGAGTCTTAGCTTAGAAATAATGTCTTTTTGTGTTTGCGTTGAAATTTTAGTGGTTTGGTTTGGTGGTTTTTTTCTGGTATATCTACACCTAAACTAGAGTTGCTAAAAGAAAAACCCACATCATGAACAAAGAAATAAAAACTATATATCAGTTTACTTACAAGGTCAAATACAATTAGGCTAAACTAACTAAATACAGTTCATTTAGGGCCAATATTAGTTAAAGAGTCCCAAAATGAGCCCAAACAAGGGAGTTAACGAGGGCAGTCAGACCTACGCCGCACACCCTCAGCACCCTGCGGTATCAAGACAGTAACAAGCAGGGACGGTCTGTGCCGGTTCAGACAAACAGCTGCTCTCTGTTTGCACAGACAAAAGTGCAATTGTTTTTCCATGTGTCTGATCAGCTACACGGAGCCTTGGCTTTAACGCGACATCTTTCCCGAATCATTCGCTTAGAGCATGACAGGGAGCCAGCCTGTGTCTCAAGCCACAAGAAGAGAAGTCAGGGAGAAATGTGGAGAAGGGTCTGCAAAGCTCCCTTTGCAGGGAACAGCAACATCCCCGAAGCACCCTCAGGGCAGGGAGCTGTGACAGCCACGATGCCATAAATCCCACAGCTTCTGAGGAACCCTTCAAGGCTTCTAGCGCAACGGACATTGCAACTAACACTAATGATACAAAATGCTTCTCATCCTCAGTTGAGGGCAAAAGCAGCTCAAACTACCAGCATTTTGCTGTACTGGCCTCTAATTTCATGTCTGTTTTCTAGATACTTAGAATACTTTAAGGTTTCTGCCTGCAGCAGTCCAGCAGTGGGAGAAGTTTTTCAGCTGAGGATCCTGTCTTTAGAGAACCTGGGTTGCCCAAGAGTGACCTGCAACAGCCAAAGACAGCTCAAGCAAGGGTAAGATCCCAGCTGTTCTGGCTGGCACTAAACCTCAGAGTTCAATGGTCTGTAGACCACGCTGGAATTTGGAAGCTGTATCAAAACACAAGCACAGCCCTGTTTTACAGTGCAGCTGAAACCAAGACTGCTTTCTCTCTCTCTGAATAGCTACAGCTGTAAGACTTCAGAAACAATCAAGAAAGCACTTTCATAAATGCTTCAGATATCTGGGTTATCCTGACATACAACACAACTTAAATATTTAAACGAATTTTCTACTAAAATAATAGGACTAAATTTAAAAAACCCACTGACCTTCAATTACAAATGTGCAGACATTTTTTTTTCCTGAATTGTATTTGCTATTGATGAGAAGTACAGACGTACAGACACAAGTACAGTAGGTCACTTGTTGCCCAACAGCAATTTAGGTGACCAGCCTAGAAACAAGTTCAGTTCTGTCAACTACACTGTTGTCAGAGCAGATGAAAGAGCTCTGAGCTATTACAAAACTTTCTCTATTTGCATAAGGTTTCAGTTGTTGTAAAGAAAAAAGATTTAATTTATTGCCCAGTAGAACTCCCTCTCTGTTAAAAGAGTCTTTAGAAAAAAAATCACACAGAGTTATTAGAAATCTAATACTGCTTTGCATCCCCCAATTCAGGTCTAGGATAAGCAAGTAAAACCATGCTAAACCTGTGGTTAGGGGGAAAAAAAGGAAATTTGCCGTTAAAGGTGAAATTTATACTGGAAATGCTAAACCAACTCCTTTTATATTTTACATAGGAATTCCCACAGCCTTAATTCCTTTCTCCATAGTGACTAACATGGGTCCTGTTGTTCAAAAACAGGACTGAAAATCAGAATAATATTTTGTTTTCTGTTTTCTTTTGTGTCTAGCTTGCGGTTTACATCTGCTGGAGCGATGTTTGAGCGCTGGTGCTGCCGGTCTGCATGGGAGGGGATCTATCCCATGTTTTCTTTACTTCGGGGGCGTGATTCTTCAGATGCAGAGTTTTGATTTCTTTATCACAGAGCAGTCCCTGGTAGCCAGAGCAAGCACCTCGTCTCTAGTCCAATACAAAGCTGGCTGATTTTATTTCAGGTTATTTTCTGCCCACTGACTCAGAACAACAGAAGTCCATTGAAGCAAGTGCAGTCTCACACCTCATCTACTTGGTGGTGACTGTGCACTCAGAGATACCTCCACGGAGATACCTTCACTTATACCATTCAGCTAGGGCCTCGGAAGAGATGCCTTCAAAACAAATTGTTCCTTAAACATCTCTGTGCAGAAGGAGGCAAGGCAAACCAAGGAAACAAGCAGAAAAATGGAAAACCACCAAAGAAAAACTATGAATGTAGAATGAAATTCTGGCATGTCTGAAGACACCGAGAGCTTTATCATGGCTTAGAGTCTAACGATTTATTAGTGGAAAGCAGAACAAAACAGAGGAGAGTTTTGGTAAAGATTAGCAGAGACTGGAATATGGTGGCATCGGAAGTAGAAAGTCTCTACCCCCAGGACATTTACAACCTGGGCAGGGGTGGCAGGGTGGGATGTCACAAAGGAAGTATTTGGAGTTAATACAAACACAAATTTCTCATGAGGAGAGGGAGGAGAGTGGTTAGAAAGAGGACAGTGTACGAACTGCAGTTTGAAACTCAGTGGAGCCTGTGCCCCTGTGATGTTGCTGCGTGGGGATCAGTAGATCCAGTCTGTACATTTGGATCTTCATGTTGCTCTGAGACTGGGAAACCCAGACCACACACTGTGAACCACTGCCCCGGGAGATACAAGGGAACTTTAGCAAACCCAGAGGTTTTTTCATTTGTACTGGTACCGAAATGGATCTATTCCTCAGACTTTTTCATTATGTCAGATTTGTTGGCATTTTCCATCCAATCCCACTGTACCTTACAAGAATATCTACGTATTCTGGTAGGAAAATAGTCAATGTAGCTGCATGGAGGGTTTGTGACAGGGTAAGAGAATCCAAATCCAAATTGTGTCTCTCGTGTGGCCACCATGGGGAAGGTTCAACGCGCAGGCCATTGGTACAGTCTCTAGGACAGTGCCCCACTCAGAGATGTCCAACAATGACAGGGTTTCCACCACGAAAGAGGAATGAAGCAGACTGAGGAGCTGGTGCAGCAAAGGGGCAGAAGAAAGACTGATGAGCAGCTCATCCAATGCTGCACTGGGATTGTCAACGACAAGGGGAAAGGGGGACTGCTGAGAAAACATTTAATGATTTGAATCGACCTAAAGACACTGTGCTAATGCAAAGGATGATCAAGGCCATGAAGACTCTGTTGTTGCACTTGCAGTATTCTGTAATGAAAGCACAGGAGAGATTTGCCAAACCTTGTCTTCTTTTGGCAACCAGACAAAGTTCTGGCAGTGACACACAATGCAGCTCCCAAAATTACATTTTCCTTAGCCCCTAGTTTGGTAAAAGGGTTGAACTCACAAAACTCTCAGACAAGGGCAGATGGTGCGATATAGTTTGCTGCTCAGTACTCACAGAACTATGTTACTGGGATAATTTTGACGGCAATAATCACAGTATAGCTAGGGAAACAGAGCTTTAGGGAAGCGGAAACAGGACTCACTCTAAAAAATCTGGGAACTACTCATTGAGATTAATTAAACACACCCACTAGAAATAGAAACTTTGGGACAGTTACAGAGGCACTGCAGCTCCCCGGGAAACTCCTTGAGCAAATGATGACCACAGACCAAAAAGCGAAGGCAGTCACAGAGTAGGAACACCAGGCACCGATTGATGCATCGATCAGGAAAGTACAGGGACTGCTATACATGCTGTTAAACAGTTGTCAAGGACAACCAACCATGAAGCCATTTTTTTTTGTGTGTATTGATGGCAGAGTATTTTCATATTCACAAATATTTTATCTCTTCCAACTACTGTTGAATCATCATGCTACTAACACAGCTGCTTTAGTAAATTTTTTTCAGCCTTTTAGAAAGATTTCTTCTAAACATCAAATAGGAAGAAAAAAACCCCAGAGCATCCACACTGTTGACCATGATGTTTTTACTATGCTCTTAACACGTCCTGATGTGACAACCACTCTTTTTGATCATGACTTACAAGATGTTCAAGGCTAATGGCTACACTCCTCAGCTCACTCTCTCCAAACTCTGTGATGGACAGTAACACATAAAATCTGAGATTCTGGTTACAGCTGCATAAAGCAAAGGACAGAGCTACAGCTTATTTGGATTTTCTTTAGCTTTGCAAAACCAGAGTTGATAAAATTAGATTTCTCTAAAGTCACAGGTGCTTGAATACAGCTTCCACGATTCTGTGGGGGAGAATGGACCTTTATGTTATTGTTTATAATTAAATACTATCAGAAAATGAGGCACTCATGGAGACATGTTTGAAACTTATATATACAACTATACTCAAGCCCTACAGCAGTGGCATTCATTACATGCAGTGCTATGCACATTTAGCTCTGCTGCTTCTCTATTTATGGACAAGCTATGAAAGCAGTTTGTCAGCAACTTTTTTTGAGTGTTCACATTACCAAATACATTTCTTCTGAATTCACTCTAATGTAATTATCAAATTCAGCAGCAAGCTGATAACACAAGCTAAAGGAAAATACCAACCTGCCTCAGTGTTTTCATGCTGTAATTGAAAACAGATGGCAACTCATGTAATTTATGCTTTTCTACAACCAGTAACATGTTGGTGTAAGATAAGAATTCGAAGACTGAATTGCATCTGCTTCAACAACACCATATGCTAGTGCACAGTATAAATATTTATCCAAACCTACTTCATCTTCTCATTTAAAGCTCAGTCACATGAGACAGTGAAAGTACCCTTCAGATACCTTTGCTTTGCACTGAAGCATGACCCCAATGCTGTAAAGAGCTACAGCCCTAGCACCAAGCACTAAGGGATCTTCCCTTTCCTCACTAAGCTTCATGGAGAGGGTTAAATGGAGGCATATTTGTTGTGCTTTCTTTATATACTATAAATTCTAGTTTTCAAGCTCTCAGTAGGCTGCCTTTGGGAGTTATGAAGGAGTTTCTCACTCACAATGTCCAAGCTTCTTTACTTTTCCCACTATCCTGTAATGCATTGGAGATTGGCCACAGCCATAATTGGGATATTTTTTTCCTGGGGGAATAGTTTATTTTAATTTTTAGGATTTTTAAACTGATTTATCTTGCTTGTCAAGCAGTTAAGCAATCACCATTTTTGAGGTCAGACTGCCAAGGACCATGGAGTGGGTTTTGCATTTCTCTGCAGCATGGGGTACATTCAGTCTCCCAAGAATCTCACAGTTCAAATTTATTCCTATTGCAGGAAGTGAAGGAATTGGTGATTCCACTGACTTGACATGCTTGTGGGTTGCTTGCTCCCCAACTTGTTACCTTATAATGCATGCTTTTTAGTCCTTTATGTTACAAGCCTATAATATTTTGTCACTGTGGCGGTATTTGGACTCTGTGAACTAATCAAACAGTACTTATGTTCCTTTGATTGCAGGGAGACTGTGCTCGATTGCCTTGATGGAACTGACAGCAATCGTCCGTGCCATGAAACAGAGGCTACACTTGAGATTTGGCTCTTTTTCTGCAAGTGAAATCATTTGAGAACCTGGACCTGAAATAATCATTTGTGAATGCAGATGATGATAGCACACGCACAAAATTTATGAGGCTGACCTCCTCCTTGTGCCAGCTTTTAAAGATCAGGAGATCAGAACCACGCTGAAGTGATCCCGGCTGTGTATCCTAAGCCTCAAATAAAGCTCAAAGCAGAAGGGGTTGGTACCACTGACCATGCATGGTCCCTCAAACACCCTGCTACTAACTGGAATGAAGAACTAGAATAGGGTAGAAAAATGTGAGTGGCCGTTGGCCATTTCTTTGCTACATCTTAAGTGTAACAGCTATAAATACTAATTTGCTCATAACCACTTTACGGAGTTAGATACACTTTAGGCTTCTGCAAAGGTTAGAGCTGGGCAATGATTTCTCCAGCTGAAGGGAAGAACAAATAATCAGCAAAAAGAGTGATTAATTTGTCTCTTTCATAAGCCTGACATTATGCTAGGCCTGCTCATTCTGTCCCACTCTGTTGCCGTGATGTCACACTAAATAACAACGTGTGGTGCATCATTTAAGTCACTAGTTTGAAATCAAGTTGAGTAACTTTCTTTGAGAATACTTGTGCCTTAAAAACAGAAATGAATTTTCAGAATAAAACACTGAAAAGGGGGGAAAAAGAGTTTTCCTGACAACAACTGGCAATATTTATCAGTGTCATCCAGAGACACCTGAATTTTGCAGCCAGTCAATACTGAATATCAAAGCAACCCGGGAACTTAAAAATCCTACTGTCCTGTCTTCCCCTGCTGAAGACAGCAGACAGCAAAACAGAGCTGCAAATAACTTAGAAGAAGGCATTGCAACACTGACTCCTTTCATGGCCCCTCGTTGCCTCCAGCTCCCACTTGTTAATATGCTTACAGCAACCACGCTCTTCACAACGCTGTCACAGGCAACCGCACTTCAGCAAACCAGGTCTAAAAATATTTTATTAGAGCTAATTGACAAGCTATTTCTTAAATTATTTGTTGAGCTTCATGCTTGAAATCTCAGGCTGTGTATGGTAATCCTATCTAGCAGCCCCAGAAGAGGTATCAAGACGTAAAGCTAAAACCATCGCGCCCTCTCACACCACATCAGCAGACCACGCTAGTGGGGGTTGTGTCAGACTTAAATTGCCTTAAAATTCCCCCAGAGGAGGATGTCACATATAATGAGACGTCAAGTGCTGCCACGCAGAGGTGCACCTGTGTGACAGAGCCCTGTGCATCCTGGCTGCCCAGTGCCATACCCACCACACAGCCGCGGCGGGTGGTCACAACTCTGTCCCCAGCTCATTGAGATCTCTACCAGGACTCCCAACTCACAGCGCTTTGGAGCAGGCCAGGAACCCAGCCAAGGTCTGACTGAAAGCAAGACACCACAAAGTCCTCCAGGTAGGTTAAGCCTGTAATGTTTACTGCTTTATATAATACACAGGAAAGCTTTAAGTGCACAAAGTGAGGTCCTACAGTGAGACTGTAGGCAGTGGTCCCCTCTCAACAACTTGTCGAGGGTAATGCAAAGACAGGCATATAGCGCTCTCCAAGAGAGGTAAGTGCAAAATCACAAGCTTTACAAATAAAGACATTTCCAAAAACAATTACACTGGATGCATCTCCTTAGGAGGAAAAACCCTGCTGCTACTGCCAAGAACTTTTCTACAAATTGCAAGGCCAAGTCTTGGCTCTTCTTCAAATTCTTGCCCTTTTCATCATCGCCAACTTTCCTTGTTAGTGCTTCTTTGGTGTAGGGCTCAGAGCAATGCTGGCAGACAAAAGCCTCTTGCACCAGCCCACCAGAAGTTACCCAGCCCAATGGGCTGCTTTCAGAGTGCCCCTCCTGCAGCTTCCACACAGAGGAAGGTTTATTCTCAAGGAGCTGTCATCTAAAACCTGTCATACGATTTCCTTTAAATTTGCCAGATTGAAGAGTTCTGTAAACAGATGGATTAAGTGACATAGATTTGTTAAAATTTCAAATAGTGCACTATAATTTACATACCTATTGCCATGGGAACACCTCAATAAAAACACTTATTTTCAAAGAAAACTGGCATTTCTTCACCAGGGGCTAAAAGTATTCAGCATTTCTGAAAACGGAGCACCAAATTTGGAGTCTAAATAGGGACTCTACTAATATACAGCCATAATGTATACAGCCATAATGTTTTATGTGCAATTCTACTCTGAAAATGATTTTATATAAAGATAGAACTTTTGCAAATAATCAGATATTGCCTTTGCGCAAATTCAAGGCAATATATCACAATTTTACTGTCTACAATACTGTTGGCTCCCTTCAGGATAACAGCCTACTTTATATTCTTATGTCTTGAATGGTTCAGGAAAACCTCTGTAACCCCATCTGAGTACATGAGCACAGGGAGAGCATGAATGGGAGACATGAAGCAGTAATTTGGTACATAAAACCACCTTCAGAGGTGAAATATGAAAGAACCCAGCTTAACTGAAACTTGCTAGTGTGTAGTTGCAGGGCTGTCAGCATGAAACCAAAAGTAAAAACAAACAAAAGGCCCACTATATTCAGCTCTAAGATGTGGTGTTCACCAGTGAAATCTCTAAGATTATACATATGACACCACAGTGTTATTTTTACAAATCAGGTTTCAGAATAGATCTACTTTATCGCTATCTGCTATATTCAGAGAAGAAAAGATGCTGTAAAGTACCGAACTCCCAAGTTCCGGATCTAGAGAAACATAAATAAATCCATTATTTTTACATTTTAGTCCTTTAAATTTTTCAAAAATTATACACTTCATATGAAACTTATAACTGTGTATTATATTTAGGTATTGTATAAAACATATAAAACATTCCAGCTCCCTCAGGAGTTAAGCGGTGTGCCAGCAGGACGTGTCAGGGTGCTGCCTGCACCAAGAGGCTCTGCAGCTGTCATTTCCCCTCCCAGGGGTTTGCCTGCCTGTACTCAGGAAAAAGTAAATGTTTTAAAGATATTCTTACAAGTTTCATGAAAAAAAAAAATAAAATCTGAGAAGCCAGAGAGAGGAAACTCCTGCAGTGCAAGCGCTAAGGAGGGTGCCATGGCAGGTCTGCATTAGCAGTACAAAAGCCTTCACATGGAATTTGTATTTAGCTATTCCTAGATTATGTATGAAAGTATTTATAAACTCTTTATGAAATATGAAAGTGTCATGCATTCCTCTTTCCAAAATGTCTCGAATCTTAATCTCTTTACAGTGAACAACGGGTTACGCTAACCTCACTTTGAATAGCTATGTCTGACTTTGACTCTTCCGACTGTCCTTCCAAGTCTTCTTTAGTGGACTTGGCAGCGCTAGGTTAACAGTTGGACTCAATGATCTTAAAGGTCTTTTGCAACCTAAACAGATCTGTGGCTTCTATGACTTCTGTATAGGCAAAGTCCAGAAGCTGCATACCAACCACCACAGAAATTGCAAAGTCAAGAGGAGGAAGGCTAAAATTCTGCAGAGTTAGGAAAAGGTGAAAATAACAAAAACCCACCCCAAAAGCCACAAAAAACACAATCACCAAACCCAGCCAAGCAACCAACTGAAAAGAAAATGGCCAAAGGAGGGAAATGACCAAGAAAGCAACTTGGAAAGGATGAATGAGTTTTACGTGAAAAAGGGACTTGAAGAAACTCAAGGACAGAAGAAAATAAATGGGGGGTGGGGGTTGGGGGGTGGAAGGCAGCAGAAATCACTGTGTATAAATGCCTGAAACCGAGCCAATGATCCTCAGCCCTGGAAACAAAAGCCCCTCTCCCTCCCCAAGCACAGGCAGCCCAAGACCTTCACTGAGCAGCACAAATACCGCCAGTAAATTGTCCTGCTTTGAAAGCCCACCTTCATCCCAGCCGCAGCTGCTGGCCCGCTGGGGTCCACAGCCTGGATGTGGCAGGGCTTGCTCCCCCGCACCACAAAGCCCCAGCCCACCGCATCACCGACAATCTGGAAAGAGAAAAGAAGGATGTTACCACCTTTGGGCAGCTCAGTGAAATGAAAGGGGGTAACATTTAAATGGTTAAAGATACAATTTCAACATCTCTATGCTTCCAACACACAGTAAAGGATGTTGTGTACAGGCTGCTGTATCACTTGTGAGAAAGGCTCTATTCACATGATTCCCCTTGCTTTTAATGAACTTTTTTTGTTGAACTAGGAGGCTGTAGAAAGCAATGCTTCCAGTGACTAGGTTAAAAAATGTCTTTACAGAAAGGCTTTCTCTAATAGGGAACATGAATCAAAATCTCTGTCCCATCATAGTCTAGAAAGACCTAAATAGAAAACTTTGATCTGGGTAGGTAATCCACTCCTGCAGTGCAAGGATTACCAGGAGCACAAAGTCTAGATGAGCTTGCAGAGTACAAATGTTATTAGTTTTATGTAATTTTATAGTCCATTTAAGTCAGCGGTACTACACTGGCATCAAGACAGGATAAACAACTGCAGAATCAGACCTGAAATGTGTGGAAGTACTGATAACGGAGTTTGGGATTTTAAAGTACAGACCTTAGCAAATGCAAATAGGCTGTAATTATCCCACCAGAAAATGTCTGTTCAGATCACCTTATCCATACAACATGCAGAAAATAAAGACAAATACCGGAGACATACCGTAAAAGTTTTTCTTACATATGGGGCTCCAGGCATCAAGAGCTCATCAGCAGTCACGGGTCTCTTTAATACTGTGAAGGTGCAGAAATGAATAATCAATATACGCATTCCTCTAGAGCTTTTCTTAATAAATATGATACAGCATTAGGATACAACACCTTTTTGGTCCTGATTCCCATATACTCTTTCAGTTCTCACAGACTTGCTTGAAAGAAGTAAAAGAGCCAAGGAAAAGACTAAAGGATAACTCTGAATATAAATGATGAAATCTTTGGAAAATCAGGGCATTTAGTCAACAGACTTTGCTGTCAGCAATCACGATCCACTAAACACTATCACAAACATCAGAAGAGGCTCTTCCCGTGTCCTGTGTTGAAAGAAGTGACCGACATTCTTGGCATGAAGGAGCTTTTCCTCCCAGCTCGATCTCGGCTTGTTGGGTCCTCTCTGCCATTTCATCTGAGTCGGGTTTGAATCACAGAATTAAGTAATTCTGCTTGAGAATTAAGACAATTCTGCTTGAGTCAGAAATTATCTCAGCAAAGATATTTCTAGAACTTTAGGCAGAGACATCTAACCCAATCTTATCCAGGGACAGCCCAGGTAATCTACAGCTGGCTGGGATTTTACATGAAAGAAAATCCCAGTGAGGTTCTGCAGGTGATTCCCCATTGCCTTGCCATGTAATGGGGTATTTTTCCCTTGAACAAAGCAAGTGTAAAGTTCTGCCAAATCAAGTTGACACCATTCTGCATACTAGTTTTTATCTGTCTATAAATGCTTCACAAGGTGGAGGACAATGGGAAGATAGATGTTGTTCACCGTATTTGCCAGCTTCACCTCTAAAATTGTGGCTACTTTTCTTTTAGTGATAAATAATTTTGATGATGTCTGCCTTTTCAGTCACAGGTGAAAAATAAAACTTCCCACAGATGGTATTCAAACACATTCATGAGCTTCTTAATGACATTCATGGGAGCAGGGAGAACTGTAGCATACAAACCAGTATGTATTTTTTTCTTTCCCATGGATTTTGACAAACTGTCACTTAGCTAGTGTTACACTTTGCAGAGCACGCTTGGGCAGCGTAAAGAACCTGAACGATTACATTCATTTGAAAAGTCAGAATCAGGTAAATCATCCACACAGGACTCCCTTGCGTGCCTCCCCTCCAGAGGCATCTCCAGAAATTTTTTTTTATTTGAGGATTGTTTTTTACATGACTGGTCAAGTCATGACCTGGTGATTTTTTAAGCATTTGCCTACAAGAGAACTCATCTAGAATAAATATACCTCTGCCTTGTGTTTATTAGCACACAGTTCAACGACGTACTCTGGGCCTGGAGCACAGGAAACTATTTGTGAAAAAATCAATTTATAGTCCACCAGCGGACTAACAATTCCTCCATAACATTTACATCTGACAGCCTTATGTTAACCTAAGTGAGATGGTGTGTGGACCTGTATTTGCGCTACGGAAGAAATTATCCTACATTGCCAGTAATTGTATAATTCTTCACAGTAAGTCTGTTCGTAAGGCCGTTGCTGTCTTCTTTCAAACACGAGTCTGCTAAAGCTACCTAAGAGTTTGAAAATTAGTCCTAAAGGAGAGTTTCTTTAAAAAAATTAAGAATTTATGCAAGGTCAACATCAGCCTATCCTTTTGCTTCTGTGTTGTACCATCAGCTGCATTAAAATAAACTTGTTCTCAGTACTCATGGGTTGACACTTTGTATATATCAGAACCATAAATTAATAGGATAGTCAGCATACTTCAGATAACACACACATTTATGGACAGCACATGAATGCTGCTTTATCTGTCGCAGAAAATTTTCCAGGATGTAATTAATGGTGTAGTGGGGCCAAAGAGCTCCCCATACAAAATCTGTCAGAGCATTTCTGGGAAGCATACCTGAGAGATATTCTGCCAAAACATGATACTTTAGCACTCTTCATATAGGGGCAAATACATTGGAAAGCGGTGCCGGACACCTAACAGCAGCGTACTCCAAGGATGCAATAACCACCAGCACTGATGTAGGGGTCATGGCTTCTACAATCATACCAAATCTTTCGAATTATTTTAATTTAGAGCCTCATACTGAATGCCCAGAAGAGCCTAAGGAGAGGGAAGGAAACATGCTAAAAGGAGAAAAAAAGAAAATGTCCCTGTGACTATGGCTTTTTTTTTCTGACGGCCACTCTGCACAGCAGGAATGAAATGCACTTTAGCTCACTCATCTCCAGAGTAAATTGTCAATTGTTTTGAATAGGATTCATATAGTGCTTGAGGCACTTTCTAGTAATCATTTCAAATGCCAGCATCCCTTTGAAAGTGCAGCTTCCACATAGCCACTGAAGCCTTCCCCTCTTGCACAACACTCCCTACACTGTCAGCACAGGCCCGCTAAACTTGAAATAATAACGAGCACAAAGGGCAGCAGGGACTCTGCTTTGAAATTCAGGGCTGTTTGTGAGGAAAATGGAGAGGCTTGAAACAGTATCTGTCCTGGTCTCTTTTTCCCTTCCCAGATGTACAGTATGAAACAACTTTAAGTGGACCGTGGAAGAACGGGTGTGTTTAACCTTCTGGCATGGGATAGGAAATCCTTTCAAAAGGAAAATAAGCTTCAACACTACTTTTACCTTCCTAAACAGACCCCCAAAATATTGAAATAATCCATAACAGACTGAAACAATGCTGCCTCTTTTTTTAGAGGCTGTTGTTTTCTGAGCAGTGTTATTTCACAGCAACTCAAGTGGTCACTGGATAGTTAAACTCTCCTCTGACTTGCACCAAAGGAATGTCTCTAGGAGGAGAGTTGTATTGGTTCAGAGCTTGGCAATGAAGAGGGAAATCTGGGTCTCTGACTGCATGTCCTCCTAAGAGATAAATTGCAGCTCAAACCACAATTACAGGCTCGATGCAGAGATTACTGGAGGCAGACGTCTGGCTTGTGTTCAGCAGGGCTTCAGGCTACAGCATCTTAATAGTCCCCTCCGGCCTACAAAACCTGTGGCGCTGTGAATATTTAACCTATCCTGGAAAAGATAAACTTAGACGCCAAGCTGGGCATTCTTCATGTGGCTTCCTTCCCAGCCAGATGCCTGCACCCTGGCTCCCGTGCATCGTAAGCGACACTGGTGCTCACCGGACTTGGGGTTGCAGAGCACGGGAGGGCTGCTGCTGAGCGTTGGGCTGCTGCTGAAGTACCCGCTGCTGCCACAGCTACTCATGCTGCTCCTCCGTACTGCTGACACGATCTTTATCTCCTTGGTGGGACTCACTACAAGCAGAGAGAAAACACAGAGAGAAAGGGAAACGGTATCAATTATTAAACCTGGTTTCTTTAAAACAATAGCGATAAGCCACACTTTCGCTGACCACACTGGGAAGGGGTTAGTGTGTTTTACATAGTCAGAAGAGTCCCTGCATCAGTATGATACACTCTCATATGCTGTAGCTAACACGATGGCTGAACTGCACCCATTGCAGTGTTCTCTAGGAGGCATGTCAATATCGGAAAATAATTTCTTCAATTTTTCTATTTCCCGTTTACTCTTTTGGTTCTTGATAGATATTGCTGTAAAGCCAATGCTGCAGGACTCCTTCTTCTCACTTTTACTCTTCTCAAAAACTGCATGTAGAATATATAACAAATTACTTTGAGCTTGGTAGGGTTTTAACCAGTTCTGGTTGTTCATGGACACTGATTTTTGATCAGCATCTGACCTCATGCTATTGATACAGGCACAAAACCCTCCCAGGGAGCTAACGATTTGGTAAATTGAGTGGATGGACAATCCCTTTGAACATGGACACGTGAAACCCCTCACCCAAAAAAGGATTGTTTGACATCCCATGGAGTCACCCTATCGACAGCAGTATAGTAGATGAGTCACCTGAGAGAAAACTGGTGTGTTTTCTGTTGTCGTGGTTCTGCTTGCGCAGGCAAAATGGGCTGTCATGGCTTTCTGGCATCAAACGAGATTTCTCAGTGAGGAGCTCCATTAATCGCCGCCGGCGGCGGAAATTCATTCTGCACTGGTAGAGCATATTGCTGTCCATAAAATGGTGCTTGTTGGACACTGGGAAAAGAAATGGATAGAAGGTCTACGCCTGGTAGGACTGAGATCAGAGCACACCTATTTACAACACATGCCCTCACACAAGGAAGTGAGCGTGCCAAGGAAGCAACACTCAGAGGTCTCCTCTCCCCCTCTGCAGACTCAGAAAGAGGAGGGTGGTCAGCTCCACATGGGTAGCCTCAACATACATGCTTTTATACCATGACAACAAAGTAGAAATTTCAGTGACCACTGCTGAGAGGAATCTTTTACACTACCTTGATTAATGACAAGTGCTTCTTTTTGTCAAGTGGAAATGGAAGTACTTCATCTTTCTGTGACAGGCTGCATAATGGTCTATCTCCACACGTGCTCTCTCTCTGTACACCGTTTGGTGCTGCTGGTCACTACTTCCAGCTCCCTACACTGAGTTTTTTCTAAATTCATCAGTGAAGAGCAACCCCTGGGGGCTCTGACTGACTACCTCGTTTGGAGCTACCGGGCAGTGTATTTATTTCCTCTGTCTTGTTCACCACAGACACCGTGTCCCAGACACTTCCTGCAGGCCACTTCCTCTCCTTTGCACGGATACGTAAGGTTTGGGAACAGGCACCCGGCCAATAATCACTTCTTACATAATGAACAGAGGTCTTAATTACAACCTGTTTTGACACTGGGAGCAAATCCCAGGTTGCTGGTGTCAGAGCAAAAGCACCGAGCCAACCCGCGGGCTGCAGCATCACCATAACCTCTGCGTGCTCACTGCCACCGACACTGCATCTTAATAGCAACAAAAAAATGCAGCAGTTGGATGGAGCTCTGTGCCAGGTCCTCAAAGAGCTCTGATTCCTTCAGGGCTTGATTGCAGGGAAGCCCTCTGGAGCACTCCCTGCATTAGTTCCTCTGCAGTTCCTTAAACAGCTGCAGTAGGTGATTTGGCCGCATTTTCTACATTTGCAGGAGGCTAGCTCCTGCAATCACATTCCATGGAAAGAATTTCCCACAGTTGCACTTTTCCATGAAGGATCTAGATCCTGGATTCACCTAGTTTATAAATTGCATTTGTGATACTACATAATAAGAACTGGTGGATTATATATATTTATATGTAAAGTGTAAACAACAACATGGATAGCCACTCCAACAGCAGCCAAGTCTTTGAGCCCGTGACTCAGTCATTTGGCCTCAGCCCTCTACCACAGCCACCAAACTCCCACCTTGGTCTCAGCTCTGCCCAGCACGTGGGGTCCAAAAGCAGCAGAGCCCAAGGTGCTACACCAGTTCCATAGTTTGGATCTCTCCTGGATTGCTTTCCCTTTGTCTGCATCCCCAACACACTCTTTCTTGCTCTGATCCCTTCTTAATATATCCATGTGTCCCAGGCTGCTCACCATGAGCCTCGCAGAAGTAGACATACATGGTGGTCTTGGAAAAAAGGCTGGTTTTAGGCATAAACTTACGGTATGTCATTTGGGGTGTGTGAGCTGAAGGAATAGCCTTGAAGAGGAAAAACCCAGCCACCTTCTACAGCAGCTGGTGGTTTCAGAGAATATTTATAGCAGGAATATCAAGTAAGTTATCATCATCCAGACAATGAAGAAGAGGCTGGTCCTAGCCATGGTCCTTGGCACAGGGCACAGCCCTCCATACGGATACAGAAACTGCCATACAGAGTCAGACCATGAGTCCATATTGGAAAGAAGCACTTCTGTTGCCTGCCTGGGTCACTGCCAGAGGGGGGACGCTGTAAAAATGGGCTTTTGTCTTCGGGACACCAGGAATAATCAGGGGACAGAAGTTTTCTGAACTGCACGTACTTGTGTCTGAGCTACCACACAGACTCTCTGCCCTGGATTCCTGCATAGGCCGCTGGGCATTTCTTAGAGTTTTCGTAAAAGATATAGTTTTGAAATTCTACCTTTATCCATGAATAAAGCAAAGAGGCCATGCCAGTCAGCCAAACTGCGATGTTTCAAGTACCATCTACAGAAAAATTCCGTTACCTACATTGCCTGGTTCTGCCAAAGAGCTTTGGAAGAGCCAGTGCCACTTGGCATCGTTTCGGTGCTAAACCTGTTGTTTCTTCAAATGAGCCATGTGCATCTTCCGTGAGCACAACGGCTTTGCTAGGTCAAATTTAGCATTGCAAGCAGTTCGTCGCCGTGTTCTGACATGTTAAATGTTGCAGGCACACACTGCTTCTGTGCTCATCATTTCAGACACATACAGTATGCAATATTATTAAACATCACTTACTAATGATCACTATTTTTGAAGAATGGAAATGGAGGAGCGATTTGGAGACCTGCCTACATCCACAAACAGATTTGCTACCAGAGGCAGAGATAATACGTAGGTGTTTGCAGCTACCAGTCTCATTTTCACATCACTGACACAATAAGTAGAAATATCCTACCACATTATTAGAATAAACTGATACAAATAGCAAAAAATTTCCTTTTTTTTTTTTTTAAGGGCTTCTTAAAGAGTTCCCTTAAACTTGAAAACCAAGATCTAGTGATCCTGATCTATAAGACCAGCATGCTACTTGGATTCATAATTGTAAATTAAATAGATCCCTACAAATACTCCCCGGAAGTAAAATTACTGTTGCCAACCATTTGCAGTGTAAGAAATATCAATATAGTTTCTGATTCAAGTTAAATATTATGGTACTACATTTCTTAAGTAAAGCCATTCTGCTCTGTTTGTGTTATTAACTGAAGTGCTCTGCCAGTCCTCAGAAATTATGATAATCAGAGATCAACACACACTTGTGTTGCAGTCATCCTAAAGCACTCTGAAATTCTAGATTCATTCTTGACCATGATACTATATAATATAAACTTTTTATGCCGAGATACTAAACATATTTTAGAATAACAATACTTGTTTTGACTGAAATATCATAACATTATATATTTACAATAGCAAAGTTTAGGTCTTACATTGACGTAATTCATCCCTGCTGTAACTATTTTAGTCCATGGAAGGGTGAATTTTTATACAATAAATGAATACAAGTGGCAAAAATAAGACCAGTGATTATATGGTACAGAATATTTGTATATGATTTACACAGCAAAGGGTTTGTAGCCAGAATGTTTACGACAAGTAGTGTTAGTACAGAGTCTGGAGTGCTCATTGATTTTCATAGTTTAATTCCTCATTTCTGCTGATACCTGACTTTTCATGTGAGCGTGTTAGAATAACAGCATGCAGCCTTGGCTTGAACTAATAGCATATTTGTAGCAACAGGTAACTTTCTGCATATTCCTTCACTAAAAGATAATATTTATGTGCATTTAAGGAGAAGACCAAAAAAACAGGACTAGTTAGCTCCAACTGCCTCCTTATACATACATCAGGAAGTAAAATAACTCACCAAAATTATTGGTGTGCGCCACGGGGCTATATTTATTTTTCTTTGTAATCATCAACTTTCTTACATATTCATGATTTGGGATGAAATGTCCATGCTGAGACTCTGCCTAAGGGTGAGTGTATCTGGAATGGTGTGGAAAAAAAAGGGATTTCCAAGCCACAGACCAGAATGAAGAGGCTGAGGAGGGGGAGGCAGATGCCATTGCAGGCTGTCTCTGAATTGCTCCTCAGGTGCAGTGGTTGAGTTACAGCATTAACCAGAAGGAGCTATGCATGTCTTCACCCTCAATAAATCACAACAACATGTATACCAGAGGCAGAGCAGGCACAGAATGTTGGTTTTGTTACTTTTGGTACATGCCGGGTGAGAGGTATCGGGGCAGACGTGGGTGCTTGCTCAGCTGCTCTAACTGTTGGTATTTCACTGCAATCAGCAGAGAAAAGTGGGAGTGAAAAACTTTTCCAAGCTGAGAGGGCTGCACAGACTTGCTCGGGAGGGATTTTTTTAAAGGTAATTTCAAGGTTGTTACCTTGAGCTAACGTGGAATGTTGACTCAGGCAGCAGCAGATAAACTCGTGGTGCCTCAACAAAGCTCCTGCTCCGGGTACCTGTCCCTCTTACAGAAGCTGCTTCCTCAGGATAGGGATTGATTTAACCACTCCTGAATC
The DNA here is from genome assembly GCA_013400055.1 of Nycticryphes semicollaris. Lineage (NCBI taxonomy): Eukaryota > Metazoa > Chordata > Aves > Charadriiformes > Rostratulidae > Nycticryphes > Nycticryphes semicollaris. Next base: position 480,069 of record VXBJ01007310.1, read on the forward strand.
AGTTCACCGCCCTTCATAATGCAGCATAGAAGAGCAAACTGGCATCTCAGTTTGTCTTAAATTGTCAGGCCATGGCTGATGAGAATCAGAGCCTGTATTTGTACATGATGAGAGTGATGTAAAAAGCAAGATGGGGTGACTTTGTGGGATTTTCAATCCAATTTAACTCATGCTCATGTGGCAACATGTTCATGTTACAATGTGCACCTTATGAAATAGAAAGAAACTGTGCCAAAGAGAGTAAAGAAAATATACGATGACTGGAAACCTTCACAGTCACAAAAGTGAATGAAGAGAACTTCTGGCCCTGGAAGGAAAGGCACCAACATTAATTCATAGTCACTGATGTCAAACTTTGGATGTATGGTCACAACCCACCAGTCTAATCTTTTACAAACACAGGCCACAAAATTTCTCCCAGAAACTGAATGTAAAAGCTATCTTTTAATCTTACTAAACTATAGGTTAATCTTCCTTTAAAGGAGCCTGTAATGACCACTTTACTCTTCCCCATATGAGCTGTTCAAGCCTTCATTCGCTTTCCCTGCCAGGCAATAAAGATTTAACTCGAGACTAAATCTGTTTAACTTTAGCTGCTAATCCCTGGACTTCATCACACCTTCATCAGGAAGTTACGTAAGATCTGGTCAGAAATCAGTGTAAAGAAGTCAAGCCTCAGACATATCTTTTGTCAGCTGAATAAACACCACCCCTTAAATTCTTTTTTTTTTTTGTCACCCTCAAAGCCTTTTCAGACTTTCTATACCCTTCCTAAAACCCAGATGTCAGATGGTACACTCATGGTTACAACCTCACACCCCTTCTCTTGCTTGCTGTCCTCCTTTCTGCACCTCTCAGGCTCACAGTAACAGTCAATACGTCCGAACTGCATGGAAAGCCAAAACTGGGAACAGTTTGTGCCCTGTACATCCTCCTTCCCCTGCACAGTGTTGATTTACACCGTGAGCAGAGCCTGTATTCTCATTTCCTAGATGTATTGGCTTCTAGTTATACCATCAATTAGATGAAAGCACACCTTTTTTTGGGTAATGACCACTTAACTACTAGAGTTCGATTATTTGTGCACTGTCTCATCTACTCAGAGTTTGCAGACTTCATCGGCAAGGATTTTAGCTGGTCATTCCCCACTTACATTACTGATAAGAAGAGAAAAATCTGACTATTTATTTTGGCACTTCTAATATCAGAATCACCTAATGTTGCAGCTTTGGCAGTTCTTGTGCCTGGCTACTTTGCAGTTTGTGTCCAGATACATAAAATACAAATTGCAACGTCCATGCAAATCTTTCAGCTTCTAGTTCTGCATAAAATCCTGGGATCTGCAGCCTTTTCTTTTCTTCTTTTGCAAGGAGGCTGATGCACAGCAGAGAGAGAAATATTAGCTTTACATTGACTTCATAGAACTGAGGAGGCTTTAGAAAGTACAAAGGCCTATTTTAATAAATGGTGTGACTCATGCCTTAAAAATCAGGCCATTTTCATAACTGGCTTTTCCCCCAAATCCCTCCCACCACTTCAACTCCCCATGATTTTTAACGCCAATAATCTGTATACATCTCCACTGCGGTGATTAATGCTTTCTACCATCCGAAAGCTGCATTTCCCGGTAGGCCAGACCCAGCGATGGACTCCAGCTGCTCTGTACGTCCTCAGAACCACAAAGCTGTCACCAGGCAAGCCCATGGCTGGAGCCAGGGAACGGCTGCTCCACGTTGAGGGAGCATCGGGAAAGAGATCAAAGTTCCCCGGGGAGCTGGATGAGCCGCTTTTCTCAAGAGGGAAAAGGACATGTTGAAGTGTGTGCTTGTTTGTTTGTGTGAGCATGAGCTTAAGCTGGGGTTAAGAGGAAGAGGTTATAAAAGCTTTAGCAGAGTATACGGAGTTTTCAGTGCTGGTATGTCATGTCTCTCCTCACTTAAAGACAAAAGCAGCACTGAGCTCATTCCAGCGGTGCACAACACACTTCCAAGCCTTTCACTGCACGAGCCAGCGGCCCCAGTCTACTCGCAAGTATACATACATCTTTTCACTGAGGTAGTTTCCTAGCTGTAGGTGGAAGGAGGAATTGATCCTGCCCCTTTACTCTGCTCTGGTGAGACCACACCTGGAGTACTGCATCCAGATCTGGAGCTCCCAACATAAGAAGGACTTGGACTTCTTGGAACGGGTCCAGAGGAGGGCTATGAAGATGATCAGAGGGTTAGAGCACCTTATAGAAGCCTTACAGTACCTGAAGGGGGCCTACAGGAGAGATGGGGAGGGACTCTTTATCAGCGAGTGTATCAACAGGACAAGGCGTAACAGTTTTAAACTGCAAAAGGGTAGATTCAGAATAGATATTAGGAAGAAATTCTTTACTCTGAGGATGGTGAGACACTGGAACAAGTTGCCCAGGGAAGTTATGGATGCCCCTTCCTTGGAAGTGTTCAAGGACAGGCTGGATGGTTGCTTTGAGCAACCTGGTCTAGTGGGAGATGTCCCTGTCCATGGCAGGGGGCTTGGAACTAGATGACCTTTAAGGTCCTTTCCAACTCTAGCCATGCTATAGTTCTGGACCTTCACTATTACTGGATGCAATGGTCTGCACCTTGACATAGCAAGTCAAAGCAAATACCAGTTTTGCACTCTGAAGTTTCAGGACAATGCCCTAAAGGAGTTCACAGATGTGGGATGATGAGACAGATGCTGGTGGGCTGCAGGGAATGACAGGGATGCTGCTGGCTTATCTGAAGGAGGGCATGGCCCAAGCTGCTCCTGCCAGCCCCCAAAGTGTGCCCAGGAAAGGGCTTGGATCCAGCCTGGTGTCCTTTTGCTTTCTTGCTTCCCACTTCTAAGCAGAACTAGTGTCTAAAAGGGAAGGAAACAAATCACCACTGTAAAATAACAGTTCCTTTAAAAACATGCCTCTCTCCTAGGATAGCAGCTTGCTGAGCCCATCTCCTCTGTGCCTCAGGCCTTCTGCCAGCTCAGTTTCAGTCCCTTGCCAGAGAAGCAATGGAAGTGTGTGTGTCCACTTTGGCTTCAGCAGAGGAAGAGTGAGCCCACGAGCTTGGAAAACACTGACCAGCTGCTGAGTCCGTTGTGGGCTGTCAGCTGGTCTTTGCCCCAGCTCCATGCTGCCCACCTCAGCCGCGCAACCCACCACTCCTGCCCATCTCTCTTCCACACCTGCCTTGCACCAACGCATCTGTGGCCTGAGAAGAATCGCAGGCACTTTATTCTGCATTGGACAATGCTTTTCCCACTCCTCTCAGAGCCTTCCTGTTTTTCAAAGCTAATCTGGCATCTGCAAATGTGTTTTAATAATGACACCTATTCAGATTAGTTTCCTTTTACACATTGATGAATTCCACCTGCTTGGAGCTCCCTCAAGTCAAGGAAGAGAGACTACAGATGTTCAGAGAGCACAGGGTCTTGGGTCTTGGATTCCTTGCACCACATAAACACAATACTTGCACTTCCACCTTTTCTGAATGTATATATGCTACATAGACTGTAGATAAGACCACCTACAAATGTACTCAGCTGGCATGTTAAACTCTTGGCAGTGCAGCTGTACTTAATGGTATTGTTTTCTCATTTGGATCATAAGGAATTCTCTTTGAATGAGCAAAGGATCTAAGCTTGAACTGCTCTAGTTTCCACCAACTCTCTCATATAAAACTACACTAGACTCTGGCCCTGAAATACAAGCTGTTCTAGCTCGCCCTAGCTAAGGGTGAAGCCAATAAGTGTGTCCAGAAGTAGGTCCTGGAGCTGTAAATCCATAAAAGAGCTGTGGTATAATTAGAGAACCTCATCTCCTGAGCTGTTTCAATGAACTGTGGTATATTCATGTCATGCCAAAAAAGTCTAGACAACTTTTCTACTGCCTTTAAAGTATCAGGGTTACAATAGACAACTGTCAAAAGTTTCTTGGGAACTGAAATACAGAGCATACTGCTCCTATTAAAGTGTTATGTTCTACCAGTGCATTAACATTTTACTTCAGCTGCCTTAAAATAGGTATGCAGATAAAGTGTTTCTGTACACATTTTGTCTTTCCAGTGGGTTTGCCATCTATTTGCAGTCTATTTTCAAATACACGCGACTTACTCTAGCTTGAAAAGCCAGTGTTGAATCACAAGCATTTCAGCAGTCTTTTCAGTTTGTACATGAGGATTTATCGTCTTTAATTTAGCAAGTTTACAGAACACAGCCAACTGCTTTTCTTTGCTTCCAAATAAAGTATGGAAAGTACAGTCTGTGGCAAGGGAAGCAGAAGATTAAAAGGCCCATCTGGCTATCTTTTTTTTCTGTTGCAGCTGTTAAAAACTGAAACCCATTCTCTGTCAGAAAAATAGAATTTGGTAGTTAATATGAAGTGTTTGTGTGTTATTTACGTAATGCACAGAGCACGTGGCTCTTTCAAAACCCAAACGAATTCCTGCTTTATCTAAAGGCAACTGCTAGAAGAGCACAATGAGAAGCTGATAGAATAGGAAGACGGAAGACTACAGTCACATGCAAAATTCTTACTCTCCTGCTTTCCTACCAGGGCAAAATCATGTAAAATATGCAAAGTGTTCTCCAGATTTAGTGTAAGCAGTTGAACTACTGTGGGTGAGGCTCCTGTCCCAATGTATGGGAACCGCTAAGGAAGAACTGCGACACGAATAAACAACTGAGTGCCTCTGTCTGGCATTGGCTCAGGGGGAGCTGGGCTTATAATAAAACCAAAGTTGTGTTGCAGGACTTCAAAGACTAACTGAAGGCTTGTGGTTTACTGAGATAAAATGTAAAAATGGCATATTTTATAATTTTTTGCATGGAGTGTACACAACAAATGCTTGGATATATCCAACAGCTGATGTGATCCAGGTGTTGGATCGACTGGACAAATTATATTAAAAAATCTATGGGTTAATTTTGGAGAAGAAAACCTAAGACCATTTAAGTCAAGGATTTATGGGATAGTTCAATGGCACTTATAGATTGCTACCTGCAATTGATATTTCCAAGAAAAGGGGTTCCAAAAAGAATTCTCAAATTGAAGAAGTGTCTATTTCACATTTTTAGCAAGTTTTCACTTACAAAGTAAGAAATGTCAGCTAATCATAAGCAATCAGACATCTAAAGTAAATGTAGCAACAGATAATTTACAATTTATAAAAATTTTAGATGAGGAAAAGCTTTTCAACACAAGCAAAAGCAATAATACTGGGTTAGGTATTTAATCTACTTCTACAATTATCATAAACGTTCAACTACATCATCTATCTTGATGCTTAGTACTAAATGCACCGGTCATCTTGTTAAGGGGGATATTTCCCTATAAAGGTACAGAGTCCTTGCAAAGAACAGGGAAAATTAAATATATGTTTTAAGGCTTTTCTGCAGCAACAGGGAGATAGCATATGTCAATATTTACTGTTCTCACTAAGTCACTACAAAATGTTTGTTTTTATCTCTGAAAGTAATTTGCACAGTGGAGTTTTGCTAATAAAAGATTAACTCTTGAGAGGTGGTAACCACCTGCTTGTGTGCTAAGCCAGCAGAACACGTGTCTGCTGTGAACGCACCAGGTTTGGCCAGGTGCAATTAACTCAATAAAACTTTCTTAGAGCTGAAAGGTATTCTAATTGGGGTGGGCACAGAAGACACTTACATCATGCCTAAGACATCTTACCACATAACACTATAAAATCTTAGCACCGATGAAACATTTCAAAGAAGATATTCGGTAGCCAATCATCCTCAGAAGGGATAGGCAAGGAAGGAGAGGGGGGGGTGTGGCTCTGTACATCAGCTTTCTAGAACCCATCACACATGTGTCTCAGGTTGGGAATCTGCATCCCGTCCCCCTGAAGCAGAGTGGGCAGCCATGTGAAATCCCTCCTGTGCCGCCACCATGGCCTGGGGAAGGTGCTGGAGTGTTGTCAGAGAGGAAATAACACCAAGCACGGGCACTCGAAGGTAAGCAGCAACTTGTGAAAGAGACCCAGCAAAAGAGAGAGGATGTGATCTGCCANGCTCATCCTTGCTTTGGTCTCATCTATGCTGTAGCTGGCAGAGAACTTCCTTCTTCTCTTGCTGCATGGGAATTTTGACCGCAGTAGCGAATCAATCTCACCAATTCCATATGAAGAAGAATTAGGAAAGATTCAGTCTCCTGGAGGAAAGGCATATCTGTTAATATTACAAAGCTCTGTGTACCTCACCATACTAGAAATGGGTTTTCTACAGAGGAAAGTGTTCTGGCCACCTCTTGTCCCTACCTTTATTGAATGTGCATCACCATTTATAATTCCTTGCACAATCTCTATTCCCACATTCTGGCAAAGACCATCAGTGTTTTACAAATGCAGAATGACCACTGCCAATTACACTGCCAATGCAAGCCTTCAGGAAATGTAGAGTGCATAACACTCTGCTACTGTTTTTTTAATTATTATTATTTTTATTTATTTATATTTTTGTACCTGGGGGTACCAGTCTGTAAGAAAGGACATCTGGCTCCTAGTTGTGAAAATGGTGGTTTGTGGGTTACGATTTGTATGCACCAGTGGGATTTTGGAAGGAAAAAATTCAGCACTTAAGCACACTTCATCATTTTCATGTATGGCAAGGGAAATATATATAGTTATATATGCCCAAAGAGATCAGGAAGATTATTTTTAAACTGAAATATTTGATGTTTTTACAGCATTTATACAATTCCCCTTAAACCGCTGTTTTCCTTTTTAAAATTACCATCAGTGTTTATTTCCTTTGTGAAACCTGGTTTGCCTCTGACCAATTAAAGTGAAGATAAATGTGACAGGAAGCTGTTTTGAATACAGTATCTCAGCTGCAGAATAGAGCGTCTCTGAGTAATTGAAATGAAAGTCAGTATCAGTAAAAATAAATTGCGCAATTCAATTGTGGCTGGAAAATTACTACTGAGATCAGCAACTTGGGGCACCTATTTCTATTACTCTCTCTTGCATTAGGTAAGACTAGTGGAGGNCTTACATCATGCCTAAGACATCTTACCACATAACACTATAAAATCTTAGTCAAAGGTCCCTTCCACAAAGAAGATATTCGGTAGCCAATCATCTCCAAAAGAGATTTTTCCACTTCTTGCTCACTCAGGAAAGCAAAGTCTATGGTCTTTCTAGAACCCATCACACATGTGTCTCAGGTTGGGAATCTGCATCCCGTCCCCCTGAAGCAGAGTGGGCAGCCATGTGAAATCCCTCCTGTGCCGCCACCATGGCCTGGGGAAGGTGCTGGAGTGTTGTCAGAGAGGAAATAACACCAAGCACGGGCACTCGAAGGTAAGCAGCAACTTGTGAAAGAGACCCAGCAAAAGAGAGAGGATGTGATCTGCCACGGGGTGGGGAGCAGCTCAGACAGGCATTTCTCATAAGCTTGACCAGGAGAGTGACACACACCATACTGTCTGCAGTGCAGGGCAATTGCTGCATGTTTACACGCCATGACTTATTGAAAAGTATTTCTGAATGTGCTATGGTTTGGTTGCTGCCACAGAGGAAATGCAAATACTCATCTTGCAAAGTGCAGGTGCTATCCTAAGAAGGCATAGGTTCCTCTTAACAGTATTAACCAGATTTTAAAATGGAAAGTACTTATCACTTGATATTCCAGACCTTAAAACTTTCAACAAGATGTACAGATGTTTCTTCATACCCCCAGCTTCCACACCCAGCAAGTCCTCAGAAGAGAAGAGGAGGACTTAGCCTGTCATGTTGGTGGTGGTGCTCTGCTGCTGGGGCTGCAGGTGCAGGGTAAGTGCTGCAGCAAGTGTTAGGGAAAAAATGAGGCCAGAAAGAGCTCTGTGGATACCCTATTTCCTCCTTGGACATCTCAGCGTTTCTGTTTTCCAGATTGAGCGAGGGCTTTGACTGTGTGTGAATATTCACACCCTCCTCTGCCTACCCTTAGCTCATCCTTGCTTTGGTCTCATCTATGCTGTAGCTGGCAGAGAACTTCCTTCTTCTCTTGCTGCATGGGAATTTTGACCGCAGTAGCGAATCAATCTCACCAATTCCATATGAAGAAGAATTAGGAAAGATTCAGTCTCCTGGAGGAAAGGCATATCTGTTAATATTACAAAGCTCTGTGTACCTCACCATACTAGAAATGGGTTTTCTACAGAGGAAAGTGTTCTGGCCACCTCTTGTCCCTACCTTTATTGAATGTGCATCACCATTTATAATTCCTTGCACAATCTCTATTCCCACATTCTGGCAAAGACCATCAGTGTTTTACAAATGCAGAATGACCACTGCCAATTACACTGCCAATGCAAGCCTTCAGGAAATGTAGAGTGCATAACACTCTGCTACTGTTTTTTTAATTATTATTATTTTTATTTATTTATATTTTTGTACCTGGGGGTACCAGTCTGTAAGAAAGGACATCTGGCTCCTAGTTGTGAAAATGGTGGTTTGTGGGTTACGATTTGTATGCACCAGTGGGATTTTGGAAGGAAAAAATTCAGCACTTAAGCACACTTCATCATTTTCATGTATGGCAAGGGAAATATATATAGTTATATATGCCCAAAGAGATCAGGAAGATTATTTTTAAACTGAAATATTTGATGTTTTTACAGCATTTATACAATTCCCCTTAAACCGCTGTTTTCCTTTTTAAAATTACCATCAGTGTTTATTTCCTTTGTGAAACCTGGTTTGCCTCTGACCAATTAAAGTGAAGATAAATGTGACAGGAAGCTGTTTTGAATACAGTATCTCAGCTGCAGAATAGAGCGTCTCTGAGTAATTGAAATGAAAGTCAGTATCAGTAAAAATAAATTGCGCAATTCAATTGTGGCTGGAAAATTACTACTGAGATCAGCAACTTGGGGCACCTATTTCTATTACTCTCTCTTGCATTAGGTAAGACTAGTGGAGGAAGCTCTATTTTATCCCATATCGTGGATATCAAACGAAAGAAGCGAAAGATTGCCTTTAGGGCAGGAAAATGTTTTATTCTCCACTCCTGCACAGTCAAGAGTCTTACTGCTGGTTCTGCCAACAAGGATGTCAATTAGTGTCAAGTAATATTTTGGTACTGCTGATGAGATACAAAACAAAGGGAGCATAATATGGTGAAATAGATAGAAAAATACCTTTTTTTAAAAAAAATTTTTTTTTTATTTTTGTAATGTAATTGGACCTAGAATTCAGTGAAATGGGGTGGGGAGAAGAGAATACCACTCCTGCTGTTCGACGGTTTATACACCCAATCCTGTACTGGGAGTTCTCATTTTGAGCTCTCTTCATAGAGGAAGCCACCCCTACAACAACCTGCAAAATGTGCAGATCATACCCACTTGCTAAGGTGAACCCCAAACCAGCTCTGTGTTAATTCTGCTAGTACTTTCATGAACATTCCCAGCTCCAGCTAGACAAATTGTTTCAGTGAACTCTAGAGAAGAATGAGATCTCCTGCTTAGGAGGATGCACAAGGCATATCCCCTAGTAAAGATAAATCTCAAGGATATAACTCAGTTTTACTTTACTTCCAGACTCCCCATGAAGTTAGAGTGAAGTCCCCACTGAGTTACCTTTGCCCCAGTAAAGACTGAGTAAGGAAGATGACAGTACCTGGGAGTGAGAAGGCCACTTTCTCAGCCACCAAGCAAGCCTGAGTGCCACTTTTTGTGGTTACTTCACGAGTTTTAAATCTCTTTCAAGACAGCCCTTTGCATGTGCTCTCGACTGCTAGAAGAGGATGGGAAGGGGATAAATCTGCAGAACTGGCCAGGGTAATCCATGGAGGTGAGTAGGGCCATCAGTGCTCAGGAATTCTCCCTGAAGCCTGGTTTAACAGAGGCGAAATTATTTCCCTGCCGTTGTGCACTGCTGATCATTGGCTTTCATTAATGAAACAATGTCTGATCTGCAGTAAAATCCACATCCTGATTTTCTTAGCTCTGCAAAGATTTCAATAGCAAAGTAAATCCAGATTTGCACCAAGTATCAAGTCCTGACTTTATTTTCTAGGCAAAAATGTCAATATCAGCACAAATCCAACTTCTGTAATTTTTTCCTGATTTTTTTTAAGGAAAGTTTACATTGTATACAATACACAGAAAATGCTTGGGTAAAAATAGGAATGAAATCATTGCTGCTATAAAGAGGAGGGGTGGCATACCTTCCCGGTTCGCCAAGCTCCAAGCAGTTGGCACCTTATAAATCATAGGAAGCACGGGGTAATTATAGAACTGGAAGCTGATTACTGCAAACATTCAGAAGTAGCTCCTAATCATTGGAAGCTAAAGATAATGTGAGCATGATTACAACCATGAAGGAACTGTGCAGGTCACTTATGCCCCCATTTTTCTCTATTGCTTAAAACTAGGTTTTCTCACAAAGCAACAAGCAAACTAGTCAATCTAACACCTTGTATATTAACAACCTGTTAATATGGTGAATGGTTTGTCACAATTAGTGTTGATTTGACAACATTCAGAGCACCAGGATCTGATTACTTTCCCCTTGTGCATTAAGCAACGTAGCTAACAGCTACTGCCAGTTTGTTCTCTCATCTCCTGGTGCCCCTTCATCACTCCCAGAAGCTCTGCAATGTGTTTACAGTGGAAAACACCTGGTAAGAGAAGGGCCACTTGCACTGGGAGTAGATGATTATAATATGTAAAATGGGTTTCAGTGCCAGAGTGATCATTTCTTCACCCTTGGAGCAGTATGGAGAGAAAACTGTTTCCTCTGTCTCCTCCACCCTTGGGCCTCCTTGGTGAAGGTGCATCTGCCAGCCACATTGTGCTAGACCGGGAAGAAATACTTGATTTCTGCCTCAAAGAACTTACACCACCAGGACAAATATAATAACACTTCACCTGAAAGTGATACCCTCTTTCCTGCCCAGACATACTAGAACAACTCTACAACAAGACCAAGAGGAAAGCGGCTTTTCTGAAATCAGATTGTTCCCTGCTCCTGTCCTCAAATAGGAAGATGTACAGAACCTATCATTTTTTATTCTACATTGAAAATTTAGCTGATTTGTTGCTCTAATCCCTACTCGATCCTTACAAAGCTATTTAACCTCAATTATATGCATTGCAGATAGCAAGTTCATAAAATCATAGAAACACAAGGTGGGAACAGACCTACAAGATCATCTAGTCCAACCAGCCTCCTATCACCAATACTACCCACTAAGCTACTAAATCATGTCTTGTAGTACCTCGTCCAGACACTTCTTGAACATCGCCAGGAACGGTGACTCCACCACCTCCCTGGGCAGGCCATTCCAGTGTCTGATCACTGTTTGGGAGAAAAAGTTTTTCCTGACATCTAATCTAAATCTTCCCTGGCGCAACTTGTGGCCATTCCCTTGAGTCCTATCATTAGTTATCTGGGAGAAGAGGCCAACCCCCTCCTCTTCACAACCTCCCTTCAGGAAGTTGTAGAGTGCGATGAGGTGTCCCTGAACCTTCTGTTCTCCAGACTAAACAATCCCAGCTCCCTCAGCCGTTTCTCATAAGACTTGTGTTCCAGACCCCTCACCAGTTTTGTTGCCCTTCTCTGGACACATTCCAGAGCCTCAATACCTTTCTTGTAGTGAGGGGCCCAAAACTGAACACAGTACTCTAGGTGCGGCCTCACCAGAGCTGAGTACAGGGGGATGATCACCTCCCTTCTCCTGCTGGCTACACTATTCCTGGTGCAGGCCAGGATGCCATTGGCCTTCTTGGCCACCTGGGCACATTATCGCCTCATGTTCAGCCGAGCATCGACCAAAACTCCCAGGTCCTTTTCTTCTTCACAGTCTTCAAGCCACTCTGTCCCAAGCCTACAGCGATGCATGAGGTTATTGTGGCCAAAGTCCAGGACCCGGCACTTGGCCTTGTTGAACCTCATCCCATTCGCCTCAGCCCAGCAATCCAGCCTATCCAAATCCCTCTGAAGGGCCTCCCTACCCTCAGGCAGATCAGCACTACCTCCCAACTTGGTGTCATCTGCAAACTTACTGAGGGTACACTCAATCCCCTCATCTAGGTCATCAATAAAGATAGTATACAAGATAGGTGCCAGTACTGACCTCTGGGAGACACCATTTGTAACGGGACGCCAGCTGGACCTAACTCCATTAGCCACTACCCTCTGGGCATGGCCCTCCAGCCAGTTCTTTACCCAGAGAAAAATATACCCATCCAGGCCATGAGCAGCCAGTTTCTCCAGGAGAATACTGTGGGAGACCATGTCAAAGGTTTTGTTGAAGTCTAGGTAGACTACTTCAACAGTCTTTCACTCATCCACCAGTCTGGTCACAGAATCACAGATGGTCACACGGTTATAGAAGGAGATCAGGTTGGACAAGCACGACCTGCCTTTCATGAACTCGTGCTGGCTGGGCCTGATCCCCTGGATGCCATTCACGTGATGTGTGATCTCACCCAAGATGATTTGCTCCAGAACTTTCCCTGGTACCGAGGTCAAGCTGACAGGCCTGTAGTTCCCCGGCTTCTCCTTACAGACCTTCTTATAGGAACATTGAGTTTCATCCACATTGTTATTATACAATCCCAAATTCTGCATTTGAGGCAGAATTTTCAGAACTAAGACAACAAGCTTTAGAAAAAGCCACCCTTTTATTAAATAAAGTTATCTAGGCTCCTGCATGAAGTTATCTAAAACTTGGACATATTATGACAAGAGCCCCTCCACATAATTTGGCCTGAAGAAAATGCTACAAAAGGTATAGCTTTTGCTACCCAGCAGTAAATTTCTCACCGTGCTGTATAATCCCATGCTCCAAAAGTCTGCGGCCCAGCTGCTCTGCTTCAGTCCGTGTAGTGGCTTCTCCTTCCTGGATCAGCCAGTCAATGAACTCAGATGCCACAAACGTCCGTTCATACTTGACTCCTTCCTCTTCCCTGGCTTGCAGAAGAGTATTTTCGGAACTCATCAGCCTGGTATGGGGGAAAAAAACTGGTAGATTTATTCTGGCAAATCTCACTGATATTAAGCAAACAGATGTGAACCTTTCACTGACTTACTAAAACTTTCCTCAAGCTATTAACCTAGACTTAGGAAGTGAAATTATAATTGCTTAGTCAAAAAATGTAGGCTCTGTATCCCTGTGTGAGATTAATGCTTTCTCATTTTTCCCTAAAAGCAAACAAGATTTTTTAGTTTCACATGTCCCCTATTTAGCTCTTTACCGTCTCTAAAAGTTAATGCATTATCAACTTGGAAACAAAATCAGCCTAAAAGCATAAGATCATGACTAATGTGTTCAAAAAATCCTAATTAAGTTTTACAGTTAGCAGGACTAAGCCCCAAAGTCATTGAGATGGTTCTGAAAATTCTCCCCAATTTTTAAAACAGCTGCAGAAAAATTCAAGACGAAGGAAAAAAGGTAGTTTGAGTGGCTGATAAAAATTTAGCTTCCAACACCCAGTGATGCAACTGCAATCAGTGAATTCCACACCTGAACACATTGTGACACCTGAGGCTCACAGACTCTGTGCCTCATTTGGCTATGTGTAACACTCTGCAAATGTCCCAGCCACTGCCATGTACTTGACTTAACTACACTAATAAAATTCTTCTGCATTCAAGTAACCTACAAAAAAGACACTGTGTAAAAAAAAAAAAAAAAAAAAAGAAAAAGCCTCAGTATTTTGTTAATGCAAAAGGTTGATGGGTTGAAAGAGAAGACAGGTTGGAAGAAGAAATGATAATTGTTTCCTTTCAGTACAGAAGGAAACTTTTATGTTGTTGTTGGGAGACAAAGCAGTATAGTATCCTTATTTATTTATTAATTTAATTTTTCTTCATAATTATTTTACTTATAGGCTAGTAACAAAACTAGTGGTAAGGCTTTCAGAATAGTAACTCAAGAATGGCATGATTTTTTGTTCCATGTGAGACTAATAGGTCCCTTCCCTTCGTCAACTATTTTGAAATTAAGGGCACAACTGAGCAACAGGAATATTCTGGAAGCACTTAATCTTTGTCCTTCTAATATAAAACCTGAATTTCATGAAAATCCATACATGGGCTATCTTTTAAACTGCCAGCATGTCAAGAGTACATAGAATATAACGTCACATCCTTTGGGAGGCATGAGAACACAAAGAAAATTTTAATTTGAAATTATTGTGAGGAGGCTTGGCAGGACCCAGGCCCTTGTGATTGCACCTCAAATATTCATTTCCTTGACTTTAATGAGAGCTAACCAGAAGCCTGAACTGGCTGGATCTGAGCACTCGGCAGCAGGTCAGCAAACCAGGCAAAGGCTGCTCGGCCACAGCTGTATGTCAGTAGCTGATACAATGAACTGCTCATTTAGATGTTGGTGCGGCATTGCCAGCACCTCTGAGCTGAGTAAGAACTAAGAAAGCCAAAATTAGCTGAAGTCAGGGATGAGACCGAAAGCAAGAGTTTGTTGCACAGGGGACACGTTGACTCCACAAGTCTTGCAAAGCCTTTAGTCTTTTTCATATTTTGACTTACAAGCATCTGCATGCAAGGCAACATTTTCTTCTGCACTAACCCCATCTAAGACAGACAGAGCTCCAAGGGACCGTCTTTAAATGTGTCTTATTCACCAGGCTTTTTTCGCCACCAGAAAAAAAAAAAAGCAAACCCAAAGCTTGTGTCTTTCTGTACCATCTGCTGCAGATACCCAGAACTGGTTACCCAGGCTCTGCAAGCACCAAATAAAAAATCCTTAGGACTGTGTTAATTGTTCTTTGATAAGTCTATAATTAGTTGACCAGCTCATTGAAGTCACAGATAGAGAGGTCCTTGAAAAAGAGATGCTAATCGTTAGATTTTTACAGGGACACAAAAGAAATTTGGAAAAATATCAAGTGGAAAAACACTCAGCTTGACATTTCACACCCTTCGGTGTGTGCCCAGAATAGCACTGCAAAGGATTTGGACTTGTGAACAAACAGACACGACAAATTGATGGTTTAACAAACCCAGAAACAGCAATCCATAGACTTACATCACTAACTGAAGTAAATCACTGTAACTCCACGGCTGTCAACAAAGCTATACCAATTTACATCAGCCAAAAACCTGGCCTTTCATTACCCAGAATTGGAAAGTACCTCCAGCTCTTCCATTTTGTCCTTGTTTCCAAAAAACATGAGGCTATTCATGCCAAAACATATTCTTTGCTAAAAACTGGTGTTATCCTGCATTAAGGGAATGTGTTTAGCCGAACACTGAAATTCAAACCCTTTTCAAAACAAAATTTTAACCTTATTTTATCTAAATAACTGCCCAGAGGATAAATTAACCACCAATGAGTTAAAACGAAAGTGATTCAAAGAATGCAGCCTCAGAATTATCTAAATGATTTCCTGAAATAAAAACCATAAATCTGCACTTCTCTCACTGTGAAATCTGTTTGAAAAATCTCAGTTGAAGTCAATGTTGTGAGATGACTTATAGCTCCCAAGCCCGAATGCACCAGAAACAACAATCTTGTGTGCCTGACCAAAACCTACTGAGAATTGTAAACATCATAAAAATAGGATGCCTGCACAACTTGATTTATTATTTTTTTAAAGCTATGAAAGGTCTGTGCTGGTTTTATTTAAGATTTGCAGGGAGGGCCTTGTTGAACAGGAAACAGGTTTATCTCATTCAATCTATCTGGTCAGTCCTGTAGAGTATGAAAACTGATACCATCTTTGGACCTAATAAACTATTTAACAATTTTCAAACAAAGCTGTAGGTGAACCAGTAGGGTTTGTCTCTAGTTATGAAGTTGACTGTCAAAGAAAGGATTACCAAAGTTTGCAATAATGTGCAGGGAATCTGAGCTGATTTATGATTTTCAGTGCAAATGAAGGGAAAATACAGCCAGAGACTGATTTTAAATCTTCAAATGGCACAAGTACAGCCACTGGAATATCCACAGTAGGTGAAGGAAGTAATGCCACAAGACAGAAGAATCCGGGATACAAGAAGCTTTGTGGTCACACAAAAGGGAGGCAAGTGAGAGCTCCTCACTGGGGACAGACCTAGTGTTCCTGTGAGAGAGGAGAGAGCACAGAGTATTTACCCAAAACAGCTGTCTGAATGCAGGGAACTGTCTGAATGCCTAACACTTCCATTCCTCTGCCAATGCAACAACCTGCTGATCCTCCTAAAGCATTTTGCTCATTTTACCCACTGAGGGTACAAAGCTGCATGGACCAATGTTGGATAACAATTCTGCAATTTTTGGCAAGCACAAGCTGCACTGGCTTCTGAGCATAACGGTACTGCAGCCCTAATGCGGTGGGTGGAGAAGAGCAGGAGGTAGTTTCATAATGTCTATCTCAAACAAGCAAAGCCTAGTGAAGATCAGCAACATCTACAAAATTAGAAACAGATTTTTAAAATATGCTGGATTCAGATAGATTTCCTTTGGCATAGTTGTATTTCTCTTGAAATTAGGCCTACCGGCGTTTTAATAAACAAGTTGAATGTATTGGTAAGTGACTTCCCGTCTGTGCATGAATACTCTTCTGCAGTTGTTGCCATTTAATAACTATTTTCATTGCCCTGAATAAATATATTCTTCCTCAACACTATAAGCAAACCGATACAACAGGTATATTACACATACACACATTTCATTGCAGAACTCTTTCTATAGTAGACTGACTTTCAGTATTAGATTTTGAGTTTAAAATGTATCCAATGAAACTGTGAAGGTGTTGCTAATAAGCGTGCATGGACAAGGGACCCAACGAAATCCATGCTGGAATTCCTGCAATAAACAAAGGCAAGCCTGGAGCACCAAGGTATGCAGTCTTAGCTCCCTTGAATATAAAATATTTCCCACAATTCACGGAGAATTTTGCCTAGCTTTGACTGTCACACACTGGTTTTGAAATGCCATGTATTTTTAATCTGTACTATATTTAGCACTCAGGGCTGGTTTTAAAAGTTTCTGAACCCTTCAGATACGTTGCCTAGGAGCAACCACCTCATGAGGATGCAGTTATATTTAGATATAGGTGCTGCTTTGGGAATTAACTCCTTTTCCAAGACATGAATAACCTATACCATTACGAACATTTTTCTGCTAATATAGAGTTGGACAAACTGGACACTGGTGTGGAAACAGCTCTTCATACAGAGAAATGCAGAGGGAAGCAGATACTGGCAGAAGAGAGTTCTTCTGACCATGGCTCCTCTCATGCTCCTGCCATGCAGAGGACTGTTAGCAGCCTCACCACCAACAAATTATTTTGCTCACAGAAGAATAGAAATACACAAAACAAGTAGGAAAAAAAAAGGCTTGCTAGTGTAGACACACCGACTTGCTATACATAGCATAAGACAGGCTTGTGGGCACTGTGTGTTGCAGACTCTAAAGGAGCAAATGCTGCGCTTAGTAAGGCACAAGATATTTTGGAGACGAGTGACTCAATTCATCTGTCCCAGTGAATCCAATGGAGGATTTTTTCCAGTGGTGTATTTTCTTACACCTTATACAATCATTGTTTTTACTTTAATTGGTCACAGCCACTGAGTCTCAGGAAATTGCCCCTTACCACAAAAGAGACAACAAGGTGCTGGAGCGGGTCCAGAGAAGGGCAAAAAAGCTGGTGAGGGGTCTGAAGCATAAGCTTTATGAGGAGAGGCTGAGGGAGCTGGGGTTGTTCAGCCTGGAGAAGAGGAGGCTGAGGGGAGACCTTTTCACTCTCTACAACTACCTTTTCACTCTCCACAACCCCCTTTTCACTCTACAACCCCAGCTGGGGTTGGTCTCCCAAGTCACAGGCAACAGGACAAGAGGAAATGGCCTCAAGTTGCACCAGGGGACGTTCAGATTGGATATCAGGAAAAATTCTTACATTGAACAGGTCATCAAGCATTGGAATGGGCTGCCCAAGGAAGTGGTTGGGACACCATCCCTGGAGGTATTCAAAAGGTGTGTTGACAGACTACTTAGCGACATGGTTTATTGATGAGCTGTTGGTTTTTTTATCAGAGTTAGGTTGATGGTTGGACTAGATGATCTTGAAGATCCCATCCAACCTAGACAATTCTATGATTCTAATTTTATATGATGGGCACAACGAAAGGCGTGGCATTTACAATTGTTGGTTTATAATTCACTTTAATTGCTCTTTCACCAAATTGATCTTCAGAGCCTCCTAACCTTGAAAACAACATTTACCACCAGCTTTTAAACTTGTGATTGTCCCGAGTGCTTTATTCTGAGGGAAACAAAATTAGTCCAGTCAGAAGACACAGCATCTCCCCCTGCTGCTGTATGCTTCTGCTCTAAGGAAGCAGGAGAATGGGTGGGATTCAGTCTGGAGCAATACTTCAAGCTTTTTGGTAAATAACATATCACAACTTTTGCAATAGTTTGTAGTATATGCCAACATGCATTTTATTCACTCTGCTTGAAAGTACCATGTCACACTCTCTACGTCCTGAATAAAAATGTCATTAATTATAGATTGGGAAGTATGGTTAAACTGCCTAGTTATTTGACGAAAGTAATCCAGTGGGATATTCAGTATCTCAGCATAATCATATGATTCAAATCTTAATTAGATGTTCTTGGCTGGAATTTTTTTTTTTTAAACTGTATTTAATACAACCTTTCTGATGTAGAAGCTTTGCAGACTGGAACACTGAAGATTAATTTCACTTGTTATTTAAAAATCATACCTCCTGGTGAAGATACAGAGTCTCAACAGATATGTAGCCCCTTGTTCAATACTTGTCGATGTACTAAAGGTTTGGGTCTTGTGATTACAATTGTACATGACAAATCATCCATGAGCAATAATTTTTACAGAATAGAGTTCAAGGATTAAATTTACACTGGGTTCTCATATAGGATGTATTTACAACACAGAACATAAGAAAATGCAATTTCATTTTAAACAAAATGCTACAACTGAACATGGTAGAAAAGAGAAAGATGGGAGAAGAAGGGTTACCAACTAAACACTCGGGAGTACCCAAACCTACTCCTGCATGATTTGAAAGACTCTGACTATTCAAAAATAAATTAATAAGTATCATTTGCCTCCTGTTTGCCTATTATTAGCAACAGATTATGGATACTGAATGCAACATACTTTTCGTACAGTCTTTGTCCTCTCATGAAGACCTTCACCTCATTGTCCAGTGGAAACGTCCCGTCATCTTTTCTGAAGCGGTAGAACAGTTTCACATCTTTGAATTCCTTATGCTCATCACAGACTGAAAAAAAAAAAGAATAAAAAGATTCATAGAAGTTAAGAAGCTTAGGATCCATTTAGCAGGTATTACTGATGAACTTTGAAACAAGCATGTATAGAGTCTAGTCCCCTGTATTTCTGAGCATACAACTGTATTCAGTTCTAATAACTGATGAAAGGCTGGAGAAAACTTTAAAACTGGTACCCGGATTTCTAGGTGAGGGGGATAGATGTTCATCAGTTTTGTGAGCCTGACTGTGATCTTAAAGAGCAAAAAAGCACCCACCTGCTACATACCTGGGAAACATTCTGATGAAAACAGTCTATTAGCTTGTTTGTTTAACAAGCCACCAGTGTGGAATACCTAATAATTTAAGGACTGGCAAACTTCTTAAAGTTTCTTATATCAACTGAGTGATGCTGCAGGAAAGTTGAGACTTGATGCAGAAACAGTCAAAATCAAAGCCTTATGCCCTCTTAAAATTGTCTTGATGGCTCTGCTGTGCCAGCTGGCAAATGGCAGCTACAACAGGAGTACAATGCAAAATGGTAGATAAGGTTTATAAGAGAGCAGCTGACGATAGGCTCCTGTAAACACAGAACAGAGCTCCATCAAGGACATAAATTAATGGGAAAGATATTCCAAGCAGGCTGCTCCTAGCAGAGTTGTCAGCCTCACCTTCTGCACCACAGCAGCAGGAACTGGTACCCCTTCCATTTGACATGGGAGTTCAAAGGATGCTCGGAGCAACCTGCAGAACCTGATTGAACCTCTCTGAATTTGCCCTTGCTCACTTCACAAAAAAAAAAAAAAATTAAATTTGAGTGCAATACAGGATTTTTTTAATAAGAAACACCTGCTCAATGTGTAACATATACACACATACACATAAATTTTGTATGGAAGTTACAGCATGCAATTGGATCCTGAGGTAGAAAACATTTGAAGAGTGTTAAAGCTTTAAACAAGCATTCAGCAATAAAATATCTATTGCTCAATTAAATTAAGTCACTCAGGCGTCCAGGCAACTCTTCACTGACATTTTCTCAATAGAGGATTAAGTAGTCAGATTTGACTACCCTATAATTACTTTATTCTTTAACTATCTACCATGAGTCCCAGTTTCCATAACAACCCAGAATTTTAATTTAATAGCCAAGCAGAAGCTGTAGAAGTGGCAGTCATTCAATATGTGCATTTCTTACTTTAATTAAGGTGTTGTTAATGTATTGCAGATAGCAGCAGTATTGCTGCGCATACAGTGACCCCCGCATGAAGTCAACATTCGTCTGTTCGCAGTTGCTCTGTTTTCTCTTAAAAAAGAAACTAATGGTACATTTTGTCTTTCTGAAATGGGTAATACTATACGCTTGAAATCAAGGGCTTGGATCTTCTTTGTTTGGGTGTTTTCTAGCCTTTTTATGCACCAAAAGGCAACTAAATGCTTTTACTGAACTGGAAGTCTTTTCATCAGAGTAAATTGTTATTCAAGAAGCTGAAAGGAACAGATCTCCAATAGACAACAAGTTTAGGAGAAAATTAATCAGGGCACTGTCGGACTACTAACTTTCTTGCAGCTGTACCAGCACTAATGTTTGTGCAGCTGGTGTGAGGGACAGGGCCAGAGAACTAATCCACGTGAGAAAAATGACCTTTTTTTTGCTGGCTGATTTTTCAGCTGGAAAACTGTGCTCTGGGGAGCTGGGAGGAGAGGGCAATGAGGAGAGAGGGTACAGGATCCATCTGGGGCTGCTCTGGAGGCAGGCACTGTCTCCAGTGACTTTCCCACCTGTATTGACATGGGGAACATCACTCCACACCTCTTCAGCCTCTCCATGTCCCTCAGGACACAAGGGACCTTATGGAGCAGCAGAGTTCAAGGGAGATGCTCCCTTTCTGGCAGCAAAGGGGTCCTAACTGTCCTATACTTGGTTGAAGAGCAGGGTTTCCCTTGGTTTCATGGCAGTCAATAAAATTTAGTTTAGAACTTTTCAGCAGCTGATATTGCACTTACCATGGTGGATAATGCTGTGATCCATTAATTTCTGCACCAGTTTAATTGCTGTCTCTCGATCGGAGGCTTCTTTATGGTCGATCAGCCAGTCGATCAGCTCTTTGGCAACGAAGCAGTTCGGGTATGTCTTAAGGTGGTGACGCCGATCTTTAATGACCTTCTCTTCATGCAGTCGGAGCCTAGGGGTCAAATCACCGTATGAATATCATGCATAAGGAGCCTTTGTAATTAGCAAGACTGGGACAAGAGTAGAGCAGAAGCACCAAAGCCCTGCTCCCAGGGATGGCAGTGGTAGAGTCTCGGTCACACATCCCAGCACTGGTGTCTGACCACCAGGCAATCCACAGGAACCATTTGTTTCAACTTTAAACGCCATACTTGGAAAAACTTATTTTCTGCCCAGTGGAAAATATTAAAAAATGAAAAACAGCACAGCATACTAACCCCATTAAAATACTTCCTGCAGGTCAATTAAGCTGTCAATAATTTGAAATTAATTTGCCCACATTACCACTAATAAATTCCATGTTGTTTTGTGGTATCACCGACACAGTTCTTTTTTCTTAAATATCTTTTTTTTTTCTTTAGCTGCAGTGTCTTTCTTGGTTAGGTGACTGCATTTTGCCTCCAGCTGCACAACAAGCATAGCATTTATGATTTAAAATTCAGACTCAAAGCTGTTCCAACACAATGTTATCTAGCATTAAAAAGCTGCCTCCTACTATAAGTAAAGAGAAACTGATTTCTCACTCAGGAAACTGTTGGTAAATACTATCATTCTGCAAAATCTCCCCCATCGTCTTGAAAGCAAGTTGTTTGACTGGTTTTGAGACACTTGAGTCAGAAAGCAAGATCCTGATTAGAGCATTACTTTATTAGTAGAGGTTCTGGGGTTCTGCATCTTTATTTTTAGTCATTTTTTTCCAAATAAACAAAATGAGTAACGTTATCAATAAATTAACGGACAGTGGTTTTTAAAAGTTTTTTTTTAAGTTTTTTACTTTCTTGTTTCCATTTTAATTAACAATTTTAATAATTCTGGTTTTACAGTGCCATGTCTATGCAACAGTTCTGAAGAAAGCATAGAAACCACAACACTATGTCCCTATCACAAACAGAGGTATTGGTGTTCATTTTGAAGTGGCCAGGATCATACCTTGTAAATACTCTCGCTGACTTCAAAGAAGTTCTGAGTAATGCTATAATAATAATAATTGTAGTGGGTACAACTATCTGTATTTTCTAGAGTGGGAAATATAGGGCAGAAGAGTGTTAACACAGCCCTCAAGAAGCACAGAGCAGGAGCCCAGCCATAAAACCATTTTTCCTCTCAATGTGATTCTAGTGTGAAACAATTATTTCTCTTTGGAATCGATGAAGGAGGAAATATCTACCAAAACCAGTGAAGAATATATTACTAGGGCTTTAAACAAGGCTTACATAAGCTTCTACCTAAAAATACTAGCAAAGCAATGATTTTTGTTTTTCAGAATTTAGCCTTGAACTGCACTGGAATGCCTAAACTGTGATATGAATTCAAACCCAGCTTTGAAAATATCTTGAAAACATGAACACTTTCATATTAAAAATAGTGATAAATCAGATTAGTAGCCTTTAAAGAAGTGCTAGTTAATAACCCATGCATTGTGAAACTCTCTGGGTTAAAATACCTTTGCTTAAAGCATACTTTACAGATGTGCTCTAGCAGCTGTTGCCATACTTCAAAAGAAAAGCCTACAGTTTTAATTATAGAACATGCAATTATCAGTATGTCTGACTGAGCTTTACATTTAAAATATATTCCAGGTTCTGTTAATGTTCATCCAGTCTTATGTTGCACAATAATGTGCAAGAACAAAAATGGTGAAAGAGCACATAATATATACGCAGGCGGCTCAACCCACCTTTCAGTCATCAGTGTAAGTCTCAAGGGGTGGTGTTCATGTGGTAGAAGAGAGAATTCTATGAATTTCTTTGTCCAAACACCATGTAAGGGTTTGCAAGAAGTGGCCTGGTACTCCACAAACAAGTCAGTAGCCAAAAGCCCCGAACGGAGTATTTATGTCTCAAATTCTAACCGAAGGCTTTCATGCACTTGGTGGGCGTATAAATATTTAAATTTTTCTGTCATGTCAAAAGACATGGGTTCCCACTACAACCTTTCTCCTCACTCAGAGCACTTACACGATCTCACTATATACCTTTTTGCCTATATCCATAAAACTCATGGAAATCTCATTATCTTAATTATCTCCACCTACTTGCTGAAGTGGATCCAAACTTGCTAAGAGGTTACGAAATCATTTAATCAAACAGAGCATGACTACGTAAGTTCTCAAGAAACCTGAAAAAAAACACATTTATCCACAATTTCCAGATGGAAGTGGGAACCTTTTCTGCGGTCTATAGTGATTGTATCCATACTGAATTAAGTCCAGGCTAATTTATTTGGACTAAAGATCAGAAAGGGAATTAGGATCTTCTCCCTGGTAGTGTATGTTGTTCTCTCTGTCAGGGCTCCCTCACCTCTACCAGCCTGCAAAAAGTCAAACTGTATGGAGGAGAAGTAGCTCAGTAAGTTGAAGTTGCACCTAGTGTAAACTACAAATATAAATGTCTCGGGTAAAGTTATTGAGCGTATAATGCAGTATGCAAATCAAAAGTTTAGGCAGGAATTCTAAAAATGTGTCCTTGTTCAGAAATATTTGTCAGGAGCCAAATCAAATAGGATAAAAAAGAACAAAATGTAGTGCTGAATGCAATTATACACTGGAACCAATGCTCAAGTGAAGTGGTAAATTCCTAACCCTTAACACTGGGAAACAGGCTTCTCACCAAAGGAACCTGATGTTTTCCCTTTAAATAATGTTAATCATCTTCTGTCAGCTAGTCTGCATCATGACTGGAAAAGACCTAACTTGACACCAGTTACATTTCTCTCACCAGAAGTTTTTCTCAAGACCTGCTTAGAAGGATTAGTTCACCGACAAACCCTGACTAGTTTGAGGGGAGAAGGAGGAGAAGAGAGAGGGCGAACAAGGAGAGGTGAGGGGACATCTTGATTCAACAAAACTTTGAAAAGTTGTCCCTATTCCTACAACTTAAGAGCTTAACACTAGAAAACAATCTTGTGGGCATCACTACATCATCTGTACGTAATTCCATATATTATTCAAGATTATCTGCCGATTTTGCACTTGGGGCCACAGTGTCCCCTACCCACAGGAAACAATATGGGAACTAAAGCGTTTGAACGACTGCCTGTGAAGTGTCACAGGCATGTGCAAGCCTTTAATATTCACAAATTTATATTCATGGCTCTTATTGTTGCTTACAACATATAAAGACAGTCTGTATTTGCAAGCATGCGTGCCAGAACAGTTTTCCTGGGGGCTTGTCTAAACAGGAGTTGCTCCTAATTAACAATGTGTAGGGACTCTTAACTGCAAATAGAAGCTCCTTCCTCCTACGTAGCCTGGAACGGGCTAACCCGGAACACCCTGCTCCTGCTTTGCAGAAAGCTTGTTCAGAGTTAATCAGGAACAATGTTATTTGCTGTGAGGCCATCACACATTTTCTTTGCCAACTGTCAGAAAAGTCATGATAATGGAAAAAACAGAAACTTTGCCTCGAAATGAAGAAGCAGGGATTACGTTGAGAAGAAATCGCTCTCACAGCTACATGAAACTTGCATTTTGTTTTCCACAAGGGAAATTATGCATTTTGAAGTTTCTTACATCTTTTCCTGAACCAATGGGTAAGGATTTTGCACAGGCAGTGCCTGCACAAGAGTCTAGCTTTCCTTTTAAACTGCAGAAAAAGCCAGCCCACTGGCTGAAGACAGCAATGACGTCACCAGCTGGACCATGGTCCAAACATCTCACCCAGCTATTTCCCTCTGTTAAGTCTAGTAGTTTGTGTTTGGCTAACATAGATCTTGCAGAGCATCATCCAGTCCTGATTTCTATGCATGAAAAGACAAAAAGCCTCCTGCTCTTCTTGGTAATTTGCTGAATAATTCATCTAGCATTTCCAAATACATCCTATATAGTCCCTATGTTTATCCTAGTAAGGCTCAGTAAATATGTGCAGGTAACAGGTTGATTCCTGACACTAGACAATACAGCATAAAGACTTTTATATTGTTCTCATTTACTACTTCTAACTTTCCTGAAGAATCTATACACACCCATACATATGCTTATAACATAGAGTCATAAAATCATAGAATAGTTTGGGCTGGAAGGGACCTTTAAAGATCATCTAGTGCAACCCCCCAGCAATGAGCAGGGATGTCTTCAACTATATCAGGTTGCTCAGAGTCCCATCCAACATGACCTTGAATGTTTCCAGGGATGAGGTATCTGCCACCTCTCCAGGCAACCTGTTCCAGTCCCCACCACCCTCATTGTGAAAACTCTCTTCCTTATATTTAGCCTAAATCTACCCTCTTTTAGTTTAAAACCAATACCCCTTGTCCCTTTGCAACAGGCCCTGCTTAAAAGTCTTTCTCCATCTTTCTTCTAAGCCCACTTTAGGTATTGGAAGGCCGCAACAAGGTCTCCCTGGAGCCTTCTCTTCTTCAGGCTGAAAAACCACTACTCTCTCAACCCTGTCCATAATACTTGTATATGATATATTTGTATATATATTATATATGTGTATTTTATATATATATATTTATATATGTATTACCTGTATCACAGAATACATCATTATACAAGGACTTTTTTTTAACAGAAGAACAAACCACCAGTGAAGAGACCATTTAACACTGAGATTCTTAATAGAATTTACTAATTACTGAACAATATACATTGATGTTGTAATTAGTCACGGCACAAAGCACGTCCTGCCCCAGAGTGTTCAACCACCTCCGATGAGTCCCAGCATGCTCACAGGTCACTGCTGAGCTACACCTCATCTTAGCATATACCCTCCATTTCCAGTGACTATTCCAGCTCGAGTACTGCCAGTCAGGGTGCAACTGAACTACTATGGTCTTATCACCTTAAGGTAAACTCTGAAGAAAAGTGTATTCAATCCCTTGGAAATTAATAGTGATATGCAGAGGAGAAAAGCATTGCACGTGGTTTCTGCCATTACCAAGTTTATTCACAAGTTTCATATATTTAGGACTTCTGTCAGAGAAGGATTTACTTATTCCCAAGTAAAGCAACGTCCCTTGTGACAATAATATATGGGCAGGAAAAATATGTTGCCAAAGATAAGGACAATTCACAGTGGCTAAAGAGCCCAGGTTTTCCACACCTCTTCTCAAGGGACATCAGAGGTGCTCCGCTGGCAGGTAGAATTGCCCCTTTCTATTGGAAACAGAACAGGTTTGTATATCCCATACACATATCTGTGTATATCACAAAGTTTAGCTGTTTTCTGAACATAAGCATATGACCTCTCTACAGGCAGGTACTTACGAAGGGATGGCATTTTTCAAACTGTCTCAGTGACTTCCAAGTTAAAACTCAGAGTCAGCTGCAGACCCAATTCATTACAAAATAAGTGAGCCTATGGCACCATTTGTTTATATATACACACCCAGGAAAATATAGAACTACAAGAAATGTTCTTTGCACTAAAGTTTTGCCTTTGCACTGTCAGCAAAAAAAAAAAAATAAATAGGTCAGTGACGGTATAAACTTTGTACACAGAGGCAATCGTGGAGATACTCTGCAAATGCAATGTGCATTGCTGGGACAAGCATTTCCAGCTGGGCTTGCCAAGTCTCAGCTGAAGTGTCAGCAGTTTGCTGCTGCCTGTTCCTCTTTCTATTTATGCTTCAGCTCTGCAATCACTTAGTTCTGTTACTTGATATTCATAGGAGCTAAAATACCCTTTCAAACATGGGGTGATACTGGAAATAGGATGAAGATATTTCTGTGTTGGTAGCTGTGGCAGAGAAGGGATTCTACCATCTGAAATAAGGTTTGAGAGGGTATCTTCAAAGCAGCTCCCAATATCAGTTCTCATCACTGTGTTTATCTCCACTTTTTTGCCCGCAGCTATGCTGTCAAAGTGAGCAGATGCCAGAACACAGAGCCAGATAGAGAGATTTCAGATAAACTGTCTCTTGGCATGCTGCAGAGGAAAGCCAAAAGCTTCCAAAGAAGTGACAGTCCACCAGTGCTCCTGTGACTTTAAATAAAACATTGGGGCTGCCTCCTCTTTTAAGAAGTCTCTTTTTATGAAAGGGGAGAAGGTAATAAGGTCACTGAGCATGCACCTGAGAGAGCACACATACATCCCCAATATTTGTAACACCTTACTAACACCAGTGGGGGTCAAAGCAAGCTCCAGGGAACAGACCCAGGCATGGTGCAGGGTCTAGGATGAAATCAAAATGATGTCTCTTCTAGACACTCTTCCAGTTCACAAATTCAGGCCAGAAATTCAGACCCACAGCCTCCCTTTTGAGTACTCTATGCTGCAGAAGAAATTAGGTCTGTCTGTTTGTATTGATCTGTCATAGAACCGGGGAGGGGACCACTTGCAAAACCAACGTTTATATTTTTAAACCTCAAGGGTGCATAATCTGAGCCTGTATCTGGTCTTCATTTAAAGCAATGCAGCATTATGTTGATCTGGTAGAACAGTGATTGCAAACAGAATCTTTAGGCAACTTTTATATCAAGTTTTGGAATCTTTATGTCAGCCTTCCTCTAGGGATTGATTCCATCAGGGAATGTGCTCAGTGGACTGCTGACTCCCCTCCACTTTGCTCTTTAAGTTGTGATATACCCACGTCTGAGGGTAGTCTACCCATATCACCAAATCAGAACAAGATTTATTCATCTCTCTTTTTCAGGAAGCAGGGAAACTCGGTATCTTGCAAGGTTACAGCCCTAATGACACTTTCTCCTCATGTCCACAGGAAGCTGTGAATCTCCCTGCCTGCCAAACCATTTCACTTGCATTTCTCTTTTAATCAAAATGTGTGGAAACATGAATAATACTTCCAACTGCCTGCGTACTTGAACCTTGAGAGCTTCTGTGTCACTGGAAAGCATAAAATTGAGTTTTACAAAGATGAAAATAGAACACGCAGGCAAGTTATTACTTCACCTGCCCCTAGTCATAAGGAAAGTGGAAGTCTGCCTGTCTCGCTCCAGCTGCTGGCCATTATTCACAGTTCACCTCCTCTATAAGAAAGTCAAATATAATTGTGCTCTTCATTCATGTAGGGATGAGCTAGGATGCACACATGGGACAAATGCATGCAGGTCAAGGCCTATTTGGTACTACTATGTGGATCCCCAAAAGAACTGATGCATTTTTTGCTGAAGAACAAGCCATCTTTGCTTATTGTCTACCAACCAGGTTTTATTCACATTACTTTTCTGTGTCTCCATTGCAAGGATATTCTTAGGCTTACTAAATCAATAAATACTGTATGGCCTAATCTTCTTGGGGATGTCTTCCTAAAGCTAAACTGAAGACTTCTATCCTAAACCACCAAAATTTCAAAATGGAGACCAGAAACCCTAGCACAACTATTGTTCTAGACATCCATTGACTGGATTAACACAGTGGCCAAAAGACCACCAGCTCTCATGGACTTATGCTGAAAATGACCCTCAATAAAGGAAGTATTTTACAGATAGAAAACTGCAGTGTACGTCTTATGGGAGGCCAGTGAAAATGAATGAAATTTGTGTCAAGGAACCTGTTATCTCAGTAACATAATTTGGAGAGGTGAATTTTCCTTTGAAATGCTACGTGGGGCACATACAGGGCAAACACAGAGGCGAGTGAAAGAGCCCAGGCCCTACTGCTACAGTTATTCCTGCCCATCCATCTCCTGCAGCATCCAGGGAAGAGCAGATTCACAACCGCAGAAAGCACCACAGTACTGACCAGGTTTGCACTGCAAACAGCAAAAAGGTGTTGTTATCTGCCAGAGGTAACCCGAGACATTCACAGGAGAACTGAAATTAGCCGAGTGCCTTATATCAAGTGTAGTTGTGACATTTGTCCCACCCTGTCAATGAGTGACAAATAGCTTTCCTGTGACGTATTATGGCTTTGGGTAACCCCTGATCTCAAAGTCCTTCCAGGCATGGCTGCTCTCAGCCCAAGAACCGCAGACCTGCAGGAACTCTTCTCCACAGTATTTTACGCTCCTCAGAGGGGAACCACCTGTTTGTTCTCCTTTCAGTGGTCCTTGGCATCCCTGCTGACAGCAGGCAAAAGGTTTTCTGCCTTCATCATTAACAGTATGTCATAATGCAGTAATATATCAATTGCTTTTAGCAATTGTTTTCCATCTCTGCGCAAAACTCTTAACCAACTATTGTGTTGTGCAATCATGAGCATCATTAAGCATAAATAACTAGTACCTGACAGGTAATAAAATGAGTAATAAAATACTGAGTGCTAAAGATGCAGTAATTTTTTAACATACAGTGTCTTGTACTGAAAACATCACACTTTATTTATCTCTTCCCATTGTAAATTAATAGCTTCTCTTTTTTTACATTTAGAGTAACTGCATTAGTAGGCTTTATTTTTATTTTGAAGGAAGCTGTGAAAGCAGCAAGTTAAAAAATTCTGACTAGAAAAGCTACTTGGTATTGAATTTCTTTAAATAAAAACCTTATTAACATATTTGGGCACTGATTCATACTTTTTTTAACCTCCTATGGCTGGCAATACCGCAATATGCAGGATGTTATTCTGACAGAAGATGTTATTCAAGGGAGTTTTTTCCACTATCTTCCGGAAGTTTATTGAAATCCAGTGACTGACCACTAAATTGTAAAATTAAATTGGAACTGATGCGAATTTTTAAATACTCAAAGTAAACACGCATTTGGCTGGATCACCTTGAGGTGATTAAATTGTTAGTGGGTGACGTTCACAGTGTAAAAATAGAAATGGAAGAACAGGTGAGACTACAAAATGCAAGGTCGTGCACTAACAACAAAATATTCTGCTGAAAACTGAGAGAAACTGAAAGCAACAGAGAGTATGAAATAGCTGAACATGCAGTAGCTAAACTTTCACTGGCTACAGACTATCAACAGGCTGAGATCATACAAAAACCAAAGGCAATCTTAGCTTGTATTGACAGAGATGCTTCCAGAAATGCTGGGAAATCCAGTTGTTCATGTCATTGCATATGATACTACAGGACATCATCTAAATATGGCATATTGTTCATGCCATCCATAGTCAAGAATGATAAACTCAAGGAGATGCAGTGAAGCAGCACTACGCTGGTATGAGAAAGAATGAGCCAGTCTCATGAGAAGAGAGAAAAAGATACTGGCTTGGGAGTCTAGACTTATCGAAACAAAAAGTGAGAGGAACAGAATTGTTGTCTCTAATCTTTCAGGTGAGTTAAAAGCATAGTGTAAGAAAAGTTATTTAAGTGATGCTGAGGGATTCCAATGTAAAAATTGGGCAAAGTTTTGGAGCAAAATTTTCTAATTGTTACTTGAGGCAAAAAAAAAAGTTTTAGTGAACTGAAATAAATATACCAAAGGATTATGTGTTATAATATTCTGCAGAAGACTTTCCACTCCTGTGTTTTATAATTACATGACTTACACTGATGTCTACCAAAAACCTTGGGAACACTACAGGGTGGAGGAATATCAGAGGCAGGCCTTTGAACACACTTTAACAGAACTCATAGCCTTTTTAAAGTCCTGTTTTATGTCAGCTGCAAAAGAAGAAAAGTACAAGTGCTGCCTATTATTAAGACATTTGTTATTTCTATTAAGGTTTTTAGTAAAATTGGGTATGCAGACACGTGCAGGCATACTTCGTGTGCTTGCCAAAGCACAGGAGCTGTAAGTACGAGAAGAGATGTCTGTATTTGTGAACACACTTCTTTGTTTCTCCAACAACTTGTCTTTCATTTTTAGTTTTCGAGTAGACAACAGTCCTTACAAGGCTGACAGGAAGGATAAGTATTTAATTGGCCTGTCTCCATTGTACAGTCAGCACCAAACTAGTGGCATGTTTTCTTCCAACGTCTGAGGGAAATGCTATGACCTTTGCAACGTACAAATGAGTCGGAAAACAACTGGGGATCTGCTGTGCAGAAACGCCATCAGTTGGCGAGCAGCATGCGGAGAGGCTAAGGGTCTGGTCTGACTCGTCGCTAAATCAAAGCCAGAGGGAAGAAGCCAGAAGGATCTGCAATGGCAGAGGATCTCTCTGCCAGCTCCACAGCCCAACTCTGCATGTTACCCTTGGGTGAAGTCTCTACATGTCTGTACTTGGTTGGCTTTCCATGTACAACACACACTCATCCCACAGAGACACAAGTCACCGAGTTTGCGGGAACCTCTAGCCTCTCACCTGGGATCTTGTGAAGCTACCACAAAGAACCTGACTATATAGTCATAGTTACCCTCATCTTTTCAAGCCTGGAATTTGTCTAATTTTGTAGTGGCATATGATTTTTTAAAGAAAATTATTTATTGAATTAATATAGAGTATGTAATTATTAAAGAAGATAAATCAAAATAGGACAGAAGCCTGAATAGACTCATGTTACAGCCTTTTTCAGTTCCCTTAAGATGTCATGTTTGCTTAAGGAAAATGTTGCTTTGAGTGTAAAATATAAGCCAGTATGACCTTCACAGCTTGCTGGAGGCAACAAATCAGTACAATCCTAATTAACACTCTGCTCGTTTATATATGTTTTTCTTAAAGAGAAACCTGTAACACCCAGTAAGGTTTCACTGTGAGTGCCAAATGAAAATGAAGAAATGAATCACCATCTACAGAGAAAAAAATGAAAAATCTCTTAGGAAAGCTACTGATTGCCTCAAACTCCACTGAATGAGTTCCAAACGCATATATGCCAAACAGTAACAATAATTTTACTCCACAATTCTGCAACATAATACTACTGTATTTGTTTTTTAAACACAAAAAGGATTTCTCTCTGACACAAATGTTTTAATGATAAAGAACCATCCTATTTGCTTTAAATCTCTTATTTTATCTAGATCATACAAACGTGTAACACGAAGAATTACAGTATATGAATTTAAGGGGATTACTCAATGGCATGAAGTTACTGCTTTAACTCTGGCGGGCTAATGAAGACCTTCATCATTAAGGAAAATGCATTAATAAAAATCCTAGTACAAATCTAATTCTATTTAAAGTATTTTAGCATTGGTACGGTTTCTTTGGATGAGCTCAGCATTTTTCTACACCTGACACATGATATGAGCAGACACACAGCTGCTGCATAACCACTCCTTATGAATAGTTCCTACTGTCAGGACGCTATCAAGGATCTTGTCATGTTTGATTAGGCCTTGTTAAATGTTCCCAAGTAGATGAGCTTTGAAAAGATAAATATTACAAAAGCATTCTTCCTCTGTTCTTAAGATTAAATTGATGTTTTCCTTTAAAATAATACATTAGTCAGTAAAGAGCCCTTAAAAGTTCTGCTGCTCTATTGAACATCTTGCTCCCATTGCTGGGCCATGTGTTTGTCATTTCTCATTCTAGGCAAAATTCCCTCTCCACATGTGCAGAAAGCTCAGTGAGCAGGTATTTATGTGCTCTGACAACAAATTCAAACTGTGACTTCGTACTGCTTTTATAGCTCAGAACATGCACCCTGACCCTTACTCACCAAGTATCAGCATCAGCTCTACAGGAGGTATCAACCTCAGCTGAATGCTGGCAAACTTAGATTACAACAATATGGGTATGTTTACAGCATACTCCGAACTCTGGGTCAGGCCTGAACTCGAATCCAAAACACATGTTGCGCAGACAGTTAGGGAGAGGCTTGAGATGGGCAACAGGACAAGGGGAGGTGAGAGGTTAGGGCCTGCGCTGTGCCTTTACGCAAGCTCAGGATATTCACCTATCACCAGTGTCAATGGCCCAACACCAACACTGTGTGTTAATCCTAAATCAAACTAATTTACTCAAGACAAGATTTGACATCACCTGGCCTGAAGAAAGGCAGGATTTGTAGGAGCCTGGGTCTGGTTGCTCCTCAGATGGTGTCAACAACCGTGGTTGGGCAGGGGTACCACAGGCACTTCTTGTTGTAGATACCCAGACAGGTGGAGGCATGCTAAAGAGCATGCCAAGGTTTTGTCCATTACTTGCCCTGACTACCAACACACAACACAAACACTGCCAATTAGGTCTTAATCTGAACGTAACTACAACGAGCTTTCTGAGTGCTGGACTATACAAGACCGGTCCATATGTAAGTTGGCTGTACATATATGAACTGCTGAAACTGGAAAAAGGTTTGTGTCCACTGAAGACATGAAATCATTGATCAAGTGGCCAACACCTTTCTGTGCCTTTTTCCACAGGTCTATCCCTTTCTGAGGTGGAATACCGATATTTTACTTGAAAAGATAGGCTGTATATGGTCTTCAGTCTGCAAGCAAAATGTCACAATTTCCAGTCTACTAGCCACTATATGCTTAAAAAAATTCTTCTCTCCATGCTTATTGTGCTTCTCCTAAACAGTTCATGTAATCCTTTTTTCTTCCTCCTTTGCCCCAGTAATGTGTTTCCCAAGAGTACCATTGTCACTGGCCTCATATAAACTCAGACGTTCCATATTCATCAGAAATCAACACAGAATACAAACATATTTCATGTGAAATTACGTACGATACACTGTTTCATCTGGTATTGATTTATAGATTTAACCAAAAGACGTCATATGAACTTCTTAATACATTAGCTTGGAGCAGCTCTAACCCCTCTGTAACCAAACCAAGTGAATGCAAGCAATTATCCTTCAACCACCACTGTTTGATTCATTAGAGTAGACCCAAAGTATAGCACATGGAAAAACACCACTTGACAGAAACATAAAATGATTGGATTTCCCCCCATATTTTAATATTTTTAAAGGATCTAGGCCTTGCAGCATTGTGCTAAAGCACAGTGGCATACAGAGAAAGCAACAAATCTCATTGTTTTGTGGGTGTTGAAAAAAATATTACTATTTTCAAAAAAGTGCGATAGTGGCTAGGCACATGCCTGATTTAATCATGTCTTTGATCACATCTGTAAAGGCAAGGGAATATATCTTGTTACCTTCCAAATGGATTATTGGATCAGGCATGGCCCTTCAAGGGAAGAAAGTGTTAACAGTTCCAGTAACTTCTTCCATCAATGCGGGACTGAAAATCCATTTTCCACAAATAAAGTTGGAGCGGCAGGACTATGGAAAAAACAGAATTTATGCACACAAAAAAACTGGGCCCACTGTGCACAGTGTGCGAGGATCCAAGAGTGCTCGATCTGTGTGTTGTATCACCATGCAGGCAGGGGGAACAGAGGAGCAGGTGGCTTGCCCTGAGATTGCTGTTCCTCTTGTAATGCCAACACGATGTAATGCCAGCAGGTTTCCTGGCATTAATGTAATC
This sequence comes from Nycticryphes semicollaris, assembly GCA_013400055.1. Lineage (NCBI taxonomy): Eukaryota > Metazoa > Chordata > Aves > Charadriiformes > Rostratulidae > Nycticryphes > Nycticryphes semicollaris. Next base: position 514,682 of record VXBJ01007310.1, read on the forward strand.
TACTGGCCTTCAAGCATGTGTTACTCTGCATGCTGCCCCCAATCTTTTCTCTGTTCTCATCCTTCAAGGACTGATATAAAACCACTATGTTCTAAGGATGTGCACTTTGGGTTTTGCCCCACAAGTTCTTCAGAAATGGATCTACTGATAACCTCACAGATACCTTGATAAGCTCTCTTGTTGGCAGGGAGGGTTGCAACGTTGGCATCTCATGAATCTCACATGATCTGAGGTAAAATCCTGGTCTGACTTAAGACAGTGCAGTCAAGGAAATGAGGTTCTCACCTTCACTTCTTCATAAAAAGAAGAACAGAGAGATTTCAAAAGTTCTTGGGCATTCACTTGGAAATTGATGCACTTCTTGTCCTTAAATTTGTTTGAAGAGTTGGACAATGTGAAAGGAGTAGTACCGTTAAATCACTCCATCCATTGTACAACCTAACCCAGCTAATTTGGTACTAAAGTAGGTTAGGAAGTATTCTCAGAAGCCCTCCCACCAGTGCAACTGAGCGGATAATGATCTCTGGTTACAAGCCAGTAACAAAATGCTGATAACATCAGCCACCACAGTTTAAAGAAGAAATCACACTATGCCTTCATGAAATATAGAGTAATCCAGTTTGGGAGGGACCTCTGGAAGTTATCTGGTCCAACTCATACTGAAAGTTAGTCCAGTGAGTCCAAGTTGCCAGGGTCGTGTCCAGGCAAGGTTTTAATAAAGCTGAGCTTCTCTGGGCCCCTATTCCAATTTTTCACTTACCCTCACTGTGAATAACTCTTTCCAAATACCTAATTAGATTTTTCCATACTGTCTTTTGTCCTAGCCCTGTGCACCTTGGAAAAGCCTCTCTCCCTGTTTTCCTACACCTTCTTATTCAAGTAGTTGCAACCAGCAGTAAGATCCCTTGGAGCCTTCTCTTCTCTGAGCTGAGCAGACCCAGCTCGAGGCATCTCCTTGTACATCATGTGCTCCAGCCAGCCCAAGCCCACCCTAAGACCCAGCTCTCCTTGGGGCATGCTTCTTGTACACCTTTTTGCCGTCTATTTTAGATAATAGCATAATTTTGCATAAATTAAGGTTAAATAAATAAATTAATCTTATTGAAATAAGCTTTTAATTAACCTTGCTGTATTTCTTTTGTTCAGTGTGCTTTCAAGAACCTACTTTCATTACATTGTCTAATTAGACAAGCAGCAATATGATACCAACATCTCCTATTATGGCGTCATTTTTCTCGTCACAGAGCTCTACTTAATTTGACCTCATCTATTTCTACCATTTCCCAAAGGACTTGAAAGGTCTGAGTTTGTCCAAATGCTATTACTTTTGAAAATACTTAAATTGTCCAAGACAAGTCTTTAAGCTTCTATCCCCAAATAGGTCTCAAAAATGGTATTTGTACAATCTATTTGGGGATTTGTACACATAATGCTGCTATGAGCTTCTTCACATCACAATCTCCCTCTGTTTGCAGTGACCAAGCAGCAATAGCCATTTAAGCTAGTAGTTACTCTTTCTACATCTTAGTAAAAATAAATTAATTTCAGCTGGAGGAAAAGTATAAGTTAATTATATCCTGAGCATCAGGAAACAATTAACAGCTTTCTATTATATCACCCTGATTTTCAAGCTATACAATTATACACTACTGCAGAAAAGGTTGTGTAATTATCAAGAGAAGGATCTTTTCTGCAAAAAAATGAAAGGAAATTGTTCCCCCACTGACAATCAGTGCTATAAATAATGCTTAGCTAATATCTTTTCAGAAGCCATTTCCATTATTTGCAACCCTAACTTTGAGTGACATGTCTCACTTCTCTGGACATATTCAAAACCTGCCTGGATGTGTTCTTGTCCAACCTGCTCTGCATGAACCTTCTTTGGCAGGGGGGTGGACTAGATGATGTCTGAAGGTCCCTTCCAACCCTTACAGTTTTGTGATTCTGTGGTTCTGTGTTGGCCATGTGCTGTCAGATTCTCCTCCCAAAGAGGATGAGCATGAGCGCTGGATTCTAATTCCTCTGACAAGCACTCACAGCTTGAGTTTCCTGTGAATATTCCACAATATTCCGTGGAATGAAATTAAAAATCATTGTTTTTACAAACCGTACTGTAATTATGCCTTGCGTTTGTTTTGTCTCTTAAAACGGAACTGGGGATGGCTTGGGAAAACACAAAGTAAGACACAAGATTTCTTTAAGCAACCCCAAGGCTTTAAAGACACGAGTAACAACGTGAAGAGCAATGGATACAACATACAACTCTTCTTTTAACCTCCTGTCAATAAACTCATTTGGCCCAATATGCACAGAATTGGTGCAAGCACAGAGTCAGTGGGTTGTACGACAGTTCAGCTGAACACTAATGGAAACATTACGGCAATATACCCATTTTGCCAACAGCCCTTAGTGTGCGAAGCAATGAAAAGGATCCCACATAAAACTCCACAACTCCAAGTCAAAGGCCACTGTGCTAGAAGGCATCTGTGCTACTGAGGGTGGGAGAATCCTCCCAAGCCAGGTAGATTACATAAGATCCATAAAAGATAAATATGACAGTGTTAGTGCTGCTTATCAGCAGAACTTTGGTCTCTGAAGATTCCTCATGCAATGTACCTCCAGGACAGCTCCACCTCTCCTCCAGAAACTTAACATTCAGTTCCAAGTTTTTCTTCTCTATTATTTTACACCTCCAGGTTTCTTCTCTGCACTATCCTTGACACACATCATCTTGTCTGGCTCTTATCTACAGGGAAAGTTTTTGTAAAGATTGTTTCCACAGCTCTCAGTAATGGTGCCCATCTCCCTGATTCCTTCCACTGACAACTCGTCTTTTGTCACATCAAACAGAGTGCTACCATGCTTATCTTCACTTTTAAGCTCCCACCTTCACTATCACCATCTCTCAGGTGGTGTTGGCTTTTGCTCTGACCATCCATTTAATTCCAGCTTTGCCATTCAGTTTTACATCTTCAAGTGAGCATCTTTGTGCTTGCTGCCTTAATCCACAGGAGGCACCCTCACTCAGACACCCACAGAGCTGTCTGGATGTAGTCCCCCAAATCCTGTCCAGCACTGCTATGATCCCTACAAAAAGCTTGACATCTAAACAGCAGCTAGACAGGAGAAGCATGGATGAAAGAGCTAAGGAGGGGCTCCTGGTGTGGCATAGCTGTACTTTACCATAAGGGTTTGACTGCATGAGAAGCGACTCTCACTGTGAGGACCCCCCAGTAAAAGGCAGGGTCCATGGAGCTCCTCATCCCTTGATCCCAGGCCAGCTGACCTTATTCCCTGCATTGTCATTAGCACTAGTTTGTCATGACAGTAACCTGGCTGAGCTCCCCAGACTGCTCACCATGGGGCTGGACATACAACAATGCAGGTGCACCAGGCTAAGCAGCAGCAGCCCCAGTCCAGGGGAGCTGGGTGGCCCTCTTCTGCAGCAGCAGCTAGACACAACAGCTCAATACTGCTGTAAAACCCACAGCATGACCCACAGTCCCCTCGTTCTCCACAGAAACCAGAAAACTCTCATCTGCAAATCCCTGTGACACAGCCATGGTAGCCCATGGCATCACCCACACAATTGCAAGGAAATGGAGAATTATGGCCTTGTTATGTGAAAACCAGCTTCTATATTTGCTCCAAATTAGCAAGCCCAATCAGGCATATTTTTTAATTATTTGTAAATGCACCTTTGAGATCTGAATGCATTTACTGGATTGAGGCACTGTTAAGATGCAAACTGTGAAGACAGTAAAATTATAGGACTGATAATTAAGGTAGGGTTCTGGAAGCAGCACTGTGGTGTGCTAGTCATATAAGTTACATAGTACAAATTTTAAAACATATGACATGTCAGTGTTTGTCTCTGTTCATACACAATACCCTGACAAGTGTGCAGAAGCAAAGGTAAAAACTTTGAAAGAGAAATAATCTAGTGAAATTGCAAACATAGTTTGTGTTTCGATTTAGTAACAAGATGTGCGTTGGGCATTTAAACCCAACATGATTTTTATAGTCTGTCTTCTACTAGAGTCTGAATTATTTTAATGGAAATTCAGTAGATGTTTGACCCATGTTGAATTTAGTTTAGCCAAATTAAGTTCTGAGGGGGTGGCCAAGCACACCCAGCAGTGGTGGCTGCTGCCACCATTATAACTCTGTCCTTGACCACGCGTTTCTTCTGGCTCTCTCACCCCAGTGTTGGCACTGGTCTGACCTCACACTGAGCGTGTTTAGAAAGTTAAATTTATCTTATTTGGCTTCAGCTGCTTTAGCTCCCTGAGCTTCTGATCCCAGACAAACGCCAGTGTGCAGTGGAAGGGAAGCGATAAGAGCGGGGCAGTAGCAGTCTGCAGTTAGATCCGCTGTATCAGAAAACCACAGCCTTAAACCAGTGACATGGGGTAAGCCAGCACCCATTTCTCCCCCCGTATTTCTTCAGAGAAAGCTTTTATGTGGTTGTGCGGTAAATCGGTTTGTAAAACTGACCCAACTGAAATATCAGCCATATAAAAGCCCTGCAGGTCTCTGTGTGGTGAGGGTCCAGAGATGCATAAGCCAGTCCGAAGGAGGGGAAGCACAGAGGAGGGAACCAGGAGGAAGAAATACCTATGTTGGTGTATGTACAAGAAAGAGAGGACCACTGCTTTCCATGGCAGTACTAGCCTGAAGTTTTAGCCATTCAAACTATTAGCCCTCTCCACTTCTCTATCTCCAGGCATACCTGCATCGCTGCATATCTATACCACAACAAAGAGCTAAGCCAAGGAACAGAAAAATACATGTTAACAAGTGGACCTGCTGGTGACCACTGCCTGAGGAGGTTTCTTTGGCTTCATAGGTTTTTACAGAGCCTGAGCGAGCCTGTGACACAGTCTGTGCATTATCTTCTCTCTTTCTCCATGCTTCCACGCAACTCAATGCTGGAGTGCACATTGTATTACATCCACTCCTGCTATATAGCACTCTCCTGGTAGTGTAGGTTTGAGTATTTTATTTTTCTTTAACTCTGAGATCAGTTTAACTCTTTCTGCTGCAAGTAACAAAAGCTTAAGCACAATAAAGTAATTTCTCCTTTAGGCCACAGGAAAAATGTGGCCCTCCAGGTCCTTTTCTGCTGGGCAGCTCACCAGCCACTCTTCCCCAGGCCTGTAGCGCTGCAGGGGGTTGATGGGCTTGTTGTGACCCAAGTGAAGAACCCGGCACTTGGGCTTGTTGAACCTCGTACCATTGGCCTCTTCCCATCCATCCAGCCTGTTCAGATCCCTCTGCAAAGCCTTTCTACCCTCACGCAGGTTGACACTCCTGCTCAGCTTGGTGTCATCTAAAAACTTACTGAGGGTGTACTCAATCCCCCTCTACACCAATACCGAGACCTGGGGAAAACTACTTGTGACCGGCCACCAACTGGATTTAACTCCATTTGCCACTAACTCTTTGGGCCCAGCCCTCCAGCCAGTTTTTTAACCAGCAAAGTGTACCAACAGTCTTAATGGAAATCAGTGTAACTAAGTATCCTTGTGAGACTGTGCTCAAATAGGTTTAAGCTGTATTTAACTCCAATGGTTTATACATCAAAATTATTTAAAATATATGAATTGTGTGTTGTGCTCTTGCTTAAGAAAACAAAAACTAACAGCCCATGGCTAACATGTGAAGTGCATCCTTCACTTAATGAATGCCAGCAGTTCTGCTGAGCCTGAAGCTTTGCAGGTTTCTGTCATCATTAACCTTTAGGGCCTCAATGCAGATTTTCATCAGGGATCAGGTACACAAACTCGCTTAGCTCTTGCTTCTTACCCAGCCTTACCTCCTCTTTGCCAGTTCTTCATCAGTTTAATCTCTTCCCATGAAAGTTTGTTTCGAGGAGCTGACCCTAGTCAACCCCAGCCTTGAACACAGGAAAAAAAAAGTCTCTTTCAGTTAGCAAAAGTACTCACACAGATATTCTCTGCCAGGAAGAAAGAGGCAAAAGACTTAACACAGCCACAATACAAGGGCTACGAAAATAAAAAGCAGAATAAGTAGCAAGTAAGGTAGAAGGGCCCAGAGCATCAGGAAAGAATGTTTGCTTCTGAGAGCAGACTCTAAGTCAAGATGTACCACCCAAGCCAGCACTCAGTGCCTGGACACTTAGTGAGGGAGCTGAAGAACTTAGCTGGACTGCAAAGAGATTAATGACTGCTGCTGTGACAATGTTTTTCACTGTCTTAAGTTTTACATCACTGAAAGCACTGAACTTCTTAAGGTTCTACACTTCAAAAAGGACTGGACTCTACAGACATAAAAAATACCTTAGTTAAAATAAGATGCACTGATTCCTTCCACGTCTATGTTCATTTATCCAATAGTGAAAGCTGGTTTCAGTCTGGTGTCTTATCCTACAGAAGTGATTTTGGAGGGAGAAAAGAGCAGGTCCTTTTCTGAACAGGGTACTCGGAGCTCCCCTCCCATCCCAGCACACACAGTATCACCTCTGCATCTCTGTGCTTGGGGGTATTTTTCTCTGTGCTTTTGGGATGCAATTCTTGAGCTTGGTGCCAAACCAGAAATCCCAATCTCAACAGAGTCTCCTTTTGGTTCCTCAAGTTCTGTGGCTTCATGCAGACCCTCTCTGACCAGCCAGAGCCCACTACTCCTGCAAGAAACCACCAGCAATTGCAGACAAGATTTCTGTTACAAAGGCTTTATTTTGATTCTGAGCATACAGTGCCTACCCCTGCTGGGACGTCATAAATAGCTCAAATTCCTGGGTGCTATCGCTACACAAATAGTAAATAATAATGACAAGTTACAGGAGGACTTCTCTGCCACAGTACCAGGCTACGGCCACTGCCCCTGCAGGAACAGCAATCGTGTAATAACTGCAAAGCCAGATTGCCTTTGTCATATTAATTCTGCCTTCCTTGCATGAGCATCAATATCAGAAGTTTCCTTTACCTGTTCATGGGAACTTCCTCTAATGTAAAATAAATAAAAAATATTCTTGCGTACGCTACCAACATCTAGGATCCTTTGCATGCCTGCTGATCTCTGCTGACCCGAGACTAAAGTTAATGATTGACTTCATCTGGAATGGAATACATAAAATATACAGCACAAACCACTCATACAACATCCGCCTTCTTGTGTACATAGCGAAAGAGCGATCGCTATTTGCACATGCGTTGTTAACTACTCCATCTCTGAGTTGTGCTTGAGGAAAGCTTCTGACAGGAATGACTGAATTATTAAAAGGCAGAACTTCAAGGAAAGAACTGAGCAAACAAAGCCTTACATCTTGATTTCTAGAAATGTCCTTCACAACCTTTGCTGAAGGACATAAGAAATTGAGAGTCCTGGCCCAGGAATCATATACATGTCACATGTACATATATATATATACACACACACTAATCTATATACCACATATCATATATACATACATATATGTATGTATCTGTACATGTATGCATACTTATATATACATATGACACTTGATGTCATTAAAATTTGTACAAACAGGCAAGACTGAAATGCATGAGAAAGTGCATCAGGTATCAAAGATTCTAGAAAAATGAACATATTAATCTGAGAAGCACGTGCTTTTTATAAAATTTAAATAATTTGCATTAAAGAAAATATGTAATTGAAAGAGTTGTGATTGGGTAGAGTTAGTGGGAAACTTCTTGATTTCAGAACACCTCATTTTGCAGCTTTACCAATCTCCACTTTCAAACCTTTTCTTTCAGTGTATTTATTACTCTAATGGAACTTCACAGAGAAGATTGCCAATTTTTTGGTTGCTTGAGTTTGGAAAACAAATTAATGAAAGTGAAATTATTTGGACAGAGAGTTCTAGAGCACCCTGTTCCACAGAGATCTGATGATATAATCATAGAATGGTCACCCTCACCCTCACAGTAAAGAATTTCTTTCTGGTACCTAACCTCCTGTGTCCTAACCACCCCAATGAAGTCAGTAGACAAGAGCCTTCCCAAGTGAAACAGCTGAAAACTATTTATTCAGGGCTAGTTTTGAGCCTGATCAGTAGCTCCTGGCTAAGGAAAATGCAACCACTTGTGGAACTAAACAAGTTGCAAGAACATGGCACAGGTGATGGAAAAGCACAATAGCCCTTTAGGTGGAAGTACAATATTTGATTGGCTTAGGCAGATCAAAACTCTCATCTAAAAATTCGCATATGTGCTTGTTTAATATTAGAAGATTGGTCAGGATCTGACTTGAGAGGAAGGAACCTCTAGACAATTCTATATCTTAAATCCTTACCTTCCTTTTAGTGTATAATCTTACACAGCTGTAGTAGCACAGCACTAGAGTCTTAATATACTTTCAAACACAGTGATAGCATTTAATAAATTACACAACTATATGGTTAATATATTTCTATATTATCGCAATACATTAATGTTAAGGCTGTCCTGACTACATATCTCTGAAACATTGTTATGTACCCTGGGTTCTTTGCACTTTAGAATGCCTATGAACTTTTGAACCCTACCACTGTGAAAAATGTCGACTGTTTATTGCTCAGAATAAGAGAAAAATTTATCATCCTTCAGAATTTAATGTCTATGAAAATTATTCACGTCAATATATTAAGACCTTTTTTTAAAGTGATAATCCTCCTGAAGTGAGACCTTCCGAAGCCAGTGAAAACTGTTCTTGACTTTTTTCTTGCAGCTTCAAAATGTACAGCTGTTTACCACAGAAAACCTCTTTTGTAAAATGAAACTCATATACAAACTCTGGTAAAAAAAGCAAACAAATTTCTGTTGAACTTTATTTTGCATTTTGTCTCTTCTGAAAGATAGAAAAATCTCTAAGAAACATGCTTCATATTTCTCTGAGCAGAAAGAAAGAAGAGGCTGAATTATAAGAACTAATCTATCAAAATCTCATCTAACAAGTTTCCTAATTATTTACTCATTTAGCAGAAATGGGACTCGGGAAAGGTGTTGCTTCTTGTAAAGGCTGATGATAAAGAGGTATCCAAAATGTCTCTGCAGAGACATCATTAAATATCACTGAAGTTACACCTACTACAGGGAACCGCACCATATATACAATGGCAATTTCTGATTTAAAAAAAAAAAAAAAAAAGGGCTCTTTTAATATTGCTATTTGGTCAACTGAAGCCTGAAGACACTGTGAATGACTAGCCACATTTCATGCACGAAATGAGGAACTCTTGGAAAATATACCAGATTTTGGTGAGAATCCGGCATCGAGAAACAATTAGCAGACAAGGAAGATTTCAGACTTGTAAGACAGGCAGCCAGCAAGTATATCAAAACATGCCCATTGACACTCCTTTGGGTTGCAAGATCAGCTCTAACTCAGTTAATGCTCAAACCCAGAGATACTTTAATCCTTCTGCCAAACAGTGCTGAAATGGGCACAACCTCTTGCCTTTGACTGGCGGGGTGGGAAATGAGCTTGCTTCCAATAAAACACTTATCAACTTCGTTAGTGCCGTTATATATTCCCGTTATTAGGCTTCTAACGACAACTATCCAAAGCACTAAGGCTGTGATACTTTCCTCGAGGCACACCTGGTGAGACCAGGAAGCTCAAGGACATTCACTTCCTCAGGGCTGACCCCAGGCAAGTGTGTGTAGGCAGGGACATAGCTGGGTGGAGACCTCGAAGGGCTCTCCCAGCCCTGAGGAAGCTGAAAGCCTCACGATCCTCATGCATTTTAGAGGAGAGGTCCGTAGGGGTCACTTGTAACCTATGAAGCCTTTGAAGGGCACCTCCATTGCAGCCATCCTCAAAAGAAAGAGCTCACCACCAAACAACTATAGAAAAGAGATGGTGTTTTGGGTAGTTGGAGCTGTCAGGCAGACAAAGCCTCAGCAGCTTATTCTTGCAGGGCCACCAGTGCATAGAGAGCCCACAACTGGATCCTGCCCATCCCATCTCTTGCCTTGCTCTTCCTTGTCTCCTGCATGGCAGCAATAACCTGCCAAAGGGCTGTCTGAAGTGTCACACTGTTGAGATCTTGAACTTTGTTTCATCAGGCTGTCAGCCTGATAATTTAAAGGCTCTCCAAGAATCAAACTTCAGAAGTCCTCACTTTTAAAAATATGTTTCTATTAACCAAGAGTTAGGTATTCTCTTAGCCAGCTACTGGGTATACAAGCAAGGACAGTACTGGATGTAAAAATTTACCATTTGTTTGCTAAAAAGTAGCTCAAGTTCCTGTTCCTTTTTCCATAAATCACCCCACTCATGGATCAAGGTTTACATCATGGCCTCATCTCCCACAAGCTGCTCATGACCGAAGCTGGTAAGTGCAAGCCTAGAGCCAGTATATTCCAGCAGCCAGCTCCTCAGGTGCCAGCAGCTGTAGCACACACCAGGGCAGAGGCTTCTGACCTCACAGAGGAGAAAGACAGATCGTCAGCAACCGAGGGACAGTGGCAAGAAGGAAAAAACTCTATGGCCTCCTCCTCTCTCTCCCCTAGCCAGTGTGCTCTTGCCTGGGGAGAGGATGGGGGCAGAGGGCTTCCATCCCCTCTGCCAGCACTGCCCCTGTGCAAAGCCATGTTCACCAAGGTGCTGCTCAGGTGACTTCAGCCCTCACTGCATGAGTTGATCCCTGCCAGAGAAGGAGAGAATTGCAGCAAACAAGCCACAGGAATAGGGACCATAAGGCAACACATGAGCCTGAGGCAAAACAGGCAATAGGAACTTTGCAAAGAATTTAAATCAAGCAGCTCTCATAAGTATTTGAGTTTAGACACACGTGCTGTTTGGTCTAGTACAAGCGTGCTTTAAATACCTGCATTTGGTTGGGTTTATGTAAGCAACACCCTGCTCGCCGTTTCATTTTACACTCTTACTCCTAAGTTATGCATTCACCTCGCAGTATGCAACACTTGCTCCTATGCACTTTCACCCAAATACACACATAATCACCTGCCTGGCTGCATCACTCCCACTGGGGGCTTATCTTGCATTTGTAAGCATCACTAAGAATAGGGTACAGTATGTTTCCTTGAGTGCGTGTGTGTGTTGGTTTTCTATCATGTTTGCCTGCCCAAAGGCTGCTGAGATAGCCTGCCTTTGATCCTAAAAGCCCTCCACGTTTTCATGTAGTCTTAACAATTATACACTTATCTTGGACAGGAAAAGGGAAACTTTAAATGCAGGGTTGGCTAAAACTTGTCTACCGGCCAGTTTTCTATCAGATATTTGGTGGCTTTTATTGTCTGAGAACTGAAGAAAACTAACCCTTTGCATAGAGTATCCCAACAGAGACATGGGACAAAGCTAAAAAAAAATGGGGGAAGAAAGACAATTTTGGGTGCAGTTTCACAAGACTGTTCCAGCTGACCCAACAGCTCACTGCTGCCAAAATGGGAGATGTCACTTCTTCTCCACTACCTCCTCTTCTTGCTCCTGGCTCTGCATTCCCACCATCTGTCTCTGGTGGGTCCCAGCAGTCAGCAGATCAGAAAACTAACCTATCCTCCAGATCTCCATATTGGATCTGCTCCAAAGAAGTATAAGAAGTACACCAGCAGGCAAGAGGGAGGAGGTGGGACTACACAGCCAGGAGTGGGAAGTAGGAATAGGGTCCTGGGAAGAAGGGCATCTCCCCATTCGGTTCTCAGACATGCAGATTGAGTTGTTCATGAAGCCACAGTCCAAGAAGATCCAGGCTACTTCCTACAGATTTGCAAGAGAATGCGCACAGGTAACTTCATGGGATGGGAAATAATTAAGTTGTGTATATAAATCATCCTGCCCCAAAACAGCCTCATCCATAATTACCTAAATAAGTAAGACAAGAAATGCCATGCTTGATTGTGATACTAATGAGCTGATTCTAGGAGCCAGATTTGTTGAAGTTTCCTCAGTTTTCTCTTTTGGGAAAGGATGCAAAATTTGTGCTTTTACGTTTCACGATGAGGTATGTAGAAAAACTTAATTTGATCTTAATAGAAATTTTGTATTTGCCTTCAATCTTCAATTTCTAGTAAGATTCATTAGGAACAGGAGGATTCTTACCAGGTACCTGGATGAGCAACTCGGCACTAAGTCCACCATGCAGAGCCTGTGTGCCGGTGCACCCTGTCACCTTAGGTTTCCCTTCAGGCTATTTTAAAGACGAATCTCAAGCTTGGAGCAGACACTTGTGTGTACGAGAGCCACACCACTAAAACAAAGTTTACTCCCCAAAACGTGAATATCACTGGTGTGCATCACAGGGTCCTTAACATGTGGATGCGACCAGTAACAATGTTAGCGACTGTACTAGAAGCCATGATGGCATCTCTCAAATCAAGCAACATTTCTATAATTCTGCAGTGTTTGTCTGACATTTGAGCAAAAAGTTCAAAGAAAATTCATGCAAAAACAAGTGGGAAAAATTTTCTACAATCTTTTTCAAGTTGCACATATAACACACGATAGGATTTTTCTTCCTGAATCACAAGATGTTCCATCAACAAGCCAAAAGCCTTCAAATTTCTTTCTCTCCTCTGTAGTGCATGGGTACAGATGGCATACTAAATACATGGCAGAAATTTAAAATTAACCGACTCAGGCATTTTTGTTAACGGTTTCTGTGCTGCACGGCACTGTTAATTACTGCTGGTGCGGACAGTAGGGATCCCCTTCCATCTGCTGGGACCAGCTGATGCAAAATGAAAACGAGTCCTTCAGATAAGAAGCACACATCTCCCCCCCATCCCCGCCCCCGAGTGACACCGCCCGGCACGGCTGCGGGAGCCGGAGCGCACACCGGGGCTGTGCGGGAGCGGTTCCCTGCGCTGTGCCGGTTTCTCGCTGGAGTGCTGAAACACTAGTGCTCAGGGGTTGTTTGGGTTGTGGGTCTGATGGTTTGTTGTTTTTTTTTTTCAAATATTTAAAGATGCAACTCTCCTTCTGCATCGCTTGATGCTTTCAGGGATCCAGCAGCCTTGCCCCTAGACGCCTCCAATCCCACGCAGGGGAGCAAAGGTGCTCGGAGCAGAAGACCCCCGAGGCGATGACTTACCTCCCCGAGCTCGCAGCGCCGGCTGCCAACCCCCCCCCTCCACCTCCGCCTCCTCGCTGCGGAAAGCGGGGCCGGAGCCCGGGGACGCGCTGGAAGCCGGGCAGGTGCTCTGGTGCAAAGGGAAAGCCCGAGGGGACAGACCTTCGCCCTCCGCCCCGCAGATCCCCACTCCCACCTTCAGGGGGGCTGCTGCTGACCCCTGGGGACATGTCCGCGGCAAAGCGGGGGGACGGCACCGCTTACCGGAGCTGCTCGCCGGTGAGCAGGACTTCGGCCATGTGCTCCAGCTCCGTCGCTTTCTGCTGCATGCTGCTCATGCCCTCCTCCATCGCCGCCGGCCTGCGGGCAGAGCNTTGGGGGGGAGGGGGGCGGAGGGGAGGTGACAGCGGCTGCCGTCCCCAGCCGCTTCGGCTCACCTGAGCGGGGCAGGTCNGCCAGGCTCGCCGAGGCAGCAGCGTCCCCCCCCGGCTGTGACACGGCAGGGTCGGCTCTGCCTGCTCCCCGCGGGAAAGGGCCGGCTCCGGTTCCCCGCCGGCCCCGCAGCGGCGAGTGCAGCTCCGTCGCTCCGCCTGCCCCGGGGCGGGGTGGGCGGGGGGAGAAGGCGGCCGCGCATCCAGGAGCGCAGCGCTCCCCTGCCGTGCAAAACCCCCGCGGGCTCCCTTCAACGCGGGGTTCCAGGGAGGAAAAGCGGGGTCCGGGTGCGGGGGTCGGCGCTGGGCTGCCGAGGTTGGTGGGATGCTGCGGCCGCCCGCTCAGGTAGTGCGCGCTGCGCCTGGCAGTTATCCTCAGCGGATAGGGAGAGGGGGGGAGTGGGCAGAGAGACCTATTGATCCGGATTTTCACCCTCAAAATTGCTGCTGCTCTCTCACCACCCTGATTTCTGCTCACCTGCTCCTCAGGGGATGTTTTCAGACGTTGGTCCCCTGCCCACCCCACCTCTTTGTCTCCAGGAGACAGCGGATGCAGAATTCCTGAAAGGGCAGAGCAGCATTTCTCCCCACATTTAGTCTTGGCAATGGGAAATCAAGTGCAAGGTCATGAGCACTGTTTGTCAACATTTTTGATGGGGAAAAATCCCCGGCCTTTTTAAAAAACAGTCCGGGAGGCATCTGCTGCAGTGGCCCAACCATGGTTTTCATTTTAAAACCCATGCATTAAGATACACCTTGATTACCTACTCACTGCCTTTATTTCTGCCTGCATGGAAATTGCGGATGCTGAAGTGTTTGCAATATCATCACTGATGCAGGATCAAGACGATAGCTTCAGAACCAAGAGAAGAACTAAGAGGGAATCAAATCAACCTGGTAGTACCCAGGCTGCAGACAATGGGAAGAAGGCAGTTCTCTGCACAGCCCATAGTACGCTTGCGGTATTTATTACCAAAGGAGGCTCTGGATGTGAAAGAAGGGACGTGGAGTCAAGGAAAAAATGGACAAGTACTTGGAAAAGGAACCTGCAGAGGGTTCCTAAGCAGACAGCAGCCTCATCCAGCTCAGGAAATTCTCTCAGCTAAAAATAATTGGAAGCTAGGCAAGCACTTGCGAGATGTTTCATATACACTTCCCCTGCTGTTCCCTACGCATCTGTTCGTAGCCACTGAGAGGAATAGCGGATGAGATGGACCTTCGGCTCAACTCAGTTCAGCTGTTTTAATGAGCACCTTTGCGGGTCTGAACGAGCACCAGAAATCCATGGGTGGCAAAGGAGAAAAACGGAATCTGCCTTCATTTCATTCACAAAATGGGCCAGGGAAAGGACACCTGAAGCCTGTAAACACTACAGCTTGAGCTCGCTTGCTCTGAATTCAGAAAACATGCATTTGATCTGAATACTCACAAACACCCTCCAACTCCACTCATACTGCAAACATCCAAATTACAGATTCACAGTGCTGGAAACAAAAAGGGAATTGAAACAACCATCTCATCTGACCTTATCTTTAGGACAAAGAATTTACACAGTAATTTTTATCAAGCACTTTGTCACGTGACTGAAGAAAAGACAATTTCAAGAGACGGTTATTGTACGTTGCAGACCGTTTCTGAGGCACCTGGGTTTGGCAGATTCCCCACTGCTAAAAGGGGGTACCCCGTTCTCAGCTCTGACAGCATGATCTGTAACGTGTCTTTTGATAGTTGTCCCACTTCTAGGACCTCTGCTTGCTGCAGATCAGTTCACTGACCAGGCAGAAGAGGACCAGAAAGTGGGGAGTTTCTTCTGGGCTAGCGGGCTGTAGTGTCCAGTGAGCACCAGAGCTATGCAGGGGGCTGTAGTGTCCAGTGAGCACCAGAGCTGGCACCAAGGTGGTGTGGGCCTGAGCAGCTTGGAGCAGGGAAAAAAAGAGGAAGAAGAGGGAGAGGGGGAAGAAGCTGTCTTTGGGCAGTGACAAACTATTGGCTTGGTTCAGGGTGCTGTGGAACTGCAGCCTGAAATGCGTATCTTCCCTTGAGTAGTCTTGCAACTAGGGAAATGCAGGCCAGCACAATTTCCTCTACCGAATTATTTAATAATTATAGACAGCCACATTTGCCTTTGTGCACTGATATTCCATTTGTAATTCGTTCCACATGTTCACACTGAAATTTGTTACAGTTACAGTGTGCCTAAGAGAAGGGAACTGGGTATCAGTCACTCCAAGCCTGCTGTCACCCAAAAATGGTTAATTAACATAACCCCAAAGGGTCATGTTGCAGCCAGAACCAGTAATGAGCTACATAAAATAGCTTGTTTAGATGTTAGTAGCTTGTTGGTTTTTAATGTACAGACTGCTATAGAACATAAGGTCCAGTAAAAGATTAAATTGCCTTGACCCTTCCTCCCAGGGGAGACTAGCCACCAAGACTAAGATGCTCCTCTAAGAAGTGGGACAGCATGTGCAGAGCCTGAAATCCTGACAGCAAGAGAGAGAGAGAGAGAGAAATCCCTCTGAGGTATCCTCTGGGAAGCAGATTTATTTCTTTTTTATAAATAAAGGGTCACTTTTAAGAGTTGGTGTCTACTTTAGATATACTTGATATTTTACCGTAGTATGGCTGAAGTTAAGGGAAGTGAAGGTAGCTAAGAGGAAGGCATTCCTCAGCCAAGAGCATAACAAATCATTGAGCTAGAGCCCTGGGACACTTTAAAACTTACCCTCCACACCATCAAGAGCGTAAGAAGAGCCACACAGGTCTGGTGGAGAGTCAGTATTACAGGCATGAGGGGAAGCTCAAGCATCTTCCAGTGACTTCTGATGGCGCTGGAGGCTCTCTGGAATGCAGTAAGGTATTAGGCAACACATTTGAACCCCCAAGGTCATAGCACTCTGTGGAACATCATCCATGAATAGGGACATTGTATTAGAGTCCTGGTTTTAGAAAACATTCTCCTAATTTGTATAGACTTTCTTATCTCGCTGAGTAAATGCCCAAGTGCTAAGACGTGAAATGTTTACATAGTGAAATAAGAATATTGCTTTTACTGCTTTAAATAATATTGCATGTAGCCTACATGACTATTTTGACTTAATAAATTAATCTGAGGTTTGATAAATTAATTCTGTAGTCTCACTAATTAATTTTCTGCAAGCTTATTTTAGTGTGCAACATCCACACGAAAAAGTTAACAATATTCATGTCTGCACTTCTCATTTCTCCTACAGCGTTGTCCCTGAGTCCCACATAAGGTTGTTTGTCTTTCCTTTGCTTGGATGACTAGAGCTTTTTAAACAGGAAAATGACAGACAAATCATTAGGGCATTGATCACCTCATGCAAAAGATAACGAAGCACTTTGGGAAGAAAAGACATTAGCAGGTGAGCTGTTTGATGGGTTAACAGTTTGGCTTTTCCTAACATTTTTTGTATAAAAGCCAGCATTACGTAAACAGCACATTCAAAAAATACTTGTTCCCTCTTACTGAGGAAAACAAACACAAAATAGAGTTTTGGCTTTTAAGTTGGCCTTTCATTTACACAGGTCTTGCAAGAGTAATGGAAAATGAGTGTGAGGACTTTTTTTTCTATATCCCCACGCTTATTTGCAAAGAGAGCTCCCTGGTCTTTGTGTTTCACATCCTTAGCACCAGGGGCCTGGCAAGGGGAACCAGAGGAACTACCAGGTATTGTCCAGTGTCCCCTCCTCGTTTCATGCTACGTACAATAGTGTTTCCCATTCTCAGCAGTGCATAGATTACATTCACTGCTGCTCATTTGCTGCTTGGAGTTCGAACAACTGAAGCTGTCTGCTAGACAGAAGAGTCAGCACTGGTGTGATTCAAAGGATTGAATGCATCTGGCCAAACTAATTTTAGTCTTGTGATAAACCACACGGAAAGTTAGGAAGTAGTTAATTCAGCAAAAAAAAAAAAAAAAAAAAAAAAAAGGTCTGTTTTAAACTTCTCTTTTTCTGTTCTAACATCCAAGTTCCTGCAAAAGCCACCATAGTGAAGTAACAGGAGGAATTTTTCACAATCTCTCTAACATTTCAGTACCACAGTGAGACATGTATCTGTTTAGATTCTTACATTTCATGTGACACTGACCTGGTAATCGTTATAATAGTGAGCTAAGTGCAGAGAAAAAGGCATTTTGATCCGGAGATAGGCAGAGACAATCTGAAAGGGGCTTTCTAAGCCTGTCCTTACTCAGCTTTTCCATCTTGTGTTAACTGTTCAAACACCCACTGGGCCAGAGACAGTGAGATTCTTGAGCAGACTGATGGCTAAAGCATGGCCAGGAAATGGGAACACGTTTTAGTGCTCGCTCCTGTGAACAGATAAATATTTTATGGAAACAAACAGCTTCAATGAGAAAAAAAGATCAGAAATTGACACCAGACCAGCAGACCCAATAACTCACGTTGACAGTATGGTCTGCTAAACCAGCATTTTGCACTACCCAATGCCAGTGATACCATTTGTCCTATACACTCGAGTTCCTCTATTTATCTATTATGCCTGCAACATTTTCTATTTTCTCTTACTTCTTATATTAAGTAGTTTTGTAATAATTTCCAATTTTGAGCATCACAAAAAAATTCACCTGTCGAAAAGCACTTGTAAAACTGGCAGAAACCTTAACTTTTCAAGATTTCATATGTATTTCCAGTAGTTCTTTTTTTGTTTTCTCTTTACAGTTTTTAACTGGCAGAAATTATGAACTAATTCAGCTTGAGCTATGTCTACATCATACGTTCAGCCCAGGTCCAGGGCTTTTGGAGTATCCAGCTTAGTGCACAGGCTGGGAGGTGGGACTAAGAGCTGAAAGGAGCTGCTTTCTCAACCACATCTCAAGTGTGAAGACAACACTTACTAGTTAAGTGGTAAAAGCCAGTTTCTCAAGCTGGTCCCCAGTTCTGTCTGTGTTAATGCGCTCTGATGTCTGGCTGCAAGATCAAAAAAGGTTGCTTAAAACGATGTGGTTTGAACTGATGGTTTGACTCTGTGCTGTAATCAGCCCTCACCACTCAGGAGCCTTCT
This sequence comes from Nycticryphes semicollaris, assembly GCA_013400055.1. Taxonomy (NCBI): domain Eukaryota; kingdom Metazoa; phylum Chordata; class Aves; order Charadriiformes; family Rostratulidae; genus Nycticryphes; species Nycticryphes semicollaris. The sequence goes on from VXBJ01007310.1 coordinate 533,160, forward strand.
AGAGGGCAATGAGGTTTCCCCTCAGCCTCCTCTTCTCTTTAGTTTGGAGGAGGCTGAGGGGTGACCTCATTGTCCTCTACAACTACCTGAAAGGAGGTTGTAGCGAGGTGGGTGTTGGCCTCTTCTCCCAAGTGAATAATGACAGGACCACAAGAAATGGTCTGATGTTGCAGCAGGGGAGTCTTAGACTGGATATTAGGAAGAATTATTTTATTAGAAGAGCGGTCAGGCACTGGAACGGCCTGCCCAGGGAGGTGGTTGAGTCACCATCCCTGGAGGTATTTAAGAAACGTGTAGATGTGGCACTTCAGGGCATGCTCTAGTGCCTGAGACTGTAGGGAGTGGGTTGTGGCTTGGTGATCTCAGAGGTCCTTTCCAACCATAACAATTCTGCGACTCTTTTTTTTTTTCTCCCTTGGGAGACAACACCTAAGAGCTGAAATGCAGTCTAAGACACTTTCTTACTAGTCCTTTGCTACCTGTTGCTGCTTCTCAGTGCAAGTTTCTGCTGACTGTTGCTCTTTCCACGCTACCCATGATGGAGCACACTCTGCCTCAGACAATTTGGCTCCTCTGTGTCCCAGAGAAGCAGCACAGCCACAGTTTGGGGTGGGTGAGGGGTGAAAGCATGCAGTGCACACCTAGCTGTATATATGTGGTTCTGGTGGTAGGAACAGGCATAAACAGCCTGATGGGATGACAAACAGCTGCTGCTGTGAGATACAGAATCATACTTCTCTATGATTGATGAGGCTTGTAGTAAAGAAAACCTGTCTTTGTCAAACAGTACTCTACAAAGCAGAGGTTTCAGCATCGTCTCCATCCTAAACCACATCACATCCTGTCGTTAGGTGAGGCTGTGCCTCACACAGAGACATCCCGTGGCTGAGGAACCCCTGCCAGCGAAGTTGCTCCTCCGACTGACATTGAAATGATGCCACCAGCGTTGCAAGACATCAGAAATGCTATAAACTGATGGCACCACTCAGCTCCACTGGGATAATCAGCACCAGCAGCTACTGTGGCTCGACGGGTTGCAGTCTGTTTATGTCTGTGAAATAAACTGTTTCCAGCAGATATGTGTTTAATCACTCTGCCACCCTGTGGTCCTTTCAAGCATTTAAGCATGAAAATGCCTATTAGAAAACCTCTGTGAACTGATGCTCAACAAAAGAAAAGGGCTGTTAAAAGAAGCTAATGGTAATTTTATAAGGGAATAATATTTAGACAATACAACTTTTTGCACAGGATTACAAACACAAATGGACTTGACTCCATCGTTAATATTCCTCCACAATGAACAACAAATAACCACCCAATCTAGTCAAAACCAAAGCCAGTAAAATATTAGATATGTCAATATTTTCTTTTATGAAAGGAAGTATTTGTCTGGGATCTCCTGCATTCTCAAAATATTTACAGATCTCTTGGCAGACTGAAACAATGAGATAAACTCAGTAGAATGTGCTTCTAAAATAAATCAGATAGCACATTGTGCTGGGATATATCAAAACGATCGGCTATGACCAGTCCCTTTATTGAATGAAAGGGAAGGTATTTTTTGCTGCTACAGAGAACCAGAATTCTTTATGGAGAAAGAGCTTTGCTGCAGCTCTGCAGGGAAACTGAGTACCAAAGGAGAGTACCAGCTGGAGAGCTGCCTGGAGAGGACCTGGGGGTGTTGGTTGACTGCTGGTTGAACATGAGCCAGCAGTGTGCCCAGGTGGGCCAACAGCACCCTGGCCTGTACCAGGAACAGCGTAGTGAGTAGGACTCAAGAGGTGATCGTCCCCCTGTACTTGGCACTGGTGAAGCCCCACCTTGAGTACTGTGTCCAGTTTTGGGCCCCTTACCACAAAAAAGCCATTGAGGTGCTGGAGCAGGTCCAGAGAAGGGCAATGAAGTTGGTGAGGGGTCTGGAGAATAAGCCTTACGAGGAGAGGCTGAGGGAGCTAGGGTTGTTCAGCCTGAAGAAGGGGAGGCTGAGGGAAAACCTTATCGGTCTCTACAACTACCTGAAAGGAAGGTGTAGAGAGGCGGGAGTCAGTCTCTTCTCTCAAATCACAGGCAATAGGACATGAGGAAATGGCCACAAGTTGCACCAGGGGAGGCTGGATATCAGGAAAAAAAATTTCACTGAAAGCGTCATCAAGCATTGGAATGGGCTGCCCAGGGGAGTGGTTGAGGCACCATCCCTGGAGGTATTAAAAAGACGGGCTGACAGTGCTCAGTGACATGGTTTATTGATGGGTTGTTGTTCTATCAGAGTTAGGTTGATGGTTGGACTAGATGATCTCAAAGGTCCCTTCCAACCCAGACAATTCTATGATTCTAATTTTATATGATCTGGTGGAAGAAGGCACCAACAAGCAAAACTGGGATGAAGCAGAAGACCAGCAAGGTTTTCTCAGAAGAACAAATTTGTGTCTCTTGAAATACAGAAACTGGTAACAATATTGATAAAGTCTGAACTGTTGTGGGAACATGGTCCTACTCTTAATGACTCAGAAAAAAAAAAAAAAAACAAAAAACAAAAAAACCCAAATCCACTTTCATGTATTCAAAATCAGTCTGTAGTTGTATCCAGGAAGAAAACTTCACCAAGGTATGTTCACCCAGGGAAGAGGGGTGAAAAGAGGATAGAAATGTAGAGGAAAGAGCTGTGAACAGAAAAGGAACTAGAAGAGAGTCCCCCTAAGAATAGAAGGAAGAGTTGAGCTGAAGAAAAGAGGGGGAGACAATCAGGAAGGGAAGAGAAGATGGAAGGAAGAGAGCAGCAACATAGCCAGGCTGAGGTAGGAGGTGGAAGATATAAACTGTCTTTGTGATGTCCCTCAGAGCTTTTCCCCTCTGTATTATAGTGTCTTGACAGGGGGATACTGTCTGTCTCCACAGCAACCATCAGAGAGATGAGACCTTTCCTCTCCATCTGCATTGACGCCTCTCTCTGGAGAGGAGCTCTCCAAATTGTCACTCTTCAAGATGTCAGTATAGAAAACTGGCCTGGTGGTATCTCAGGAGACCCACTTACTGCACATCCCCACCATGGAAGAGCATCAGTTACACCTGTCCTTTTCCTGTCACCCAATTTGTCAGACCCCAGTGCTCACTCCCCCAGGAACTGAACTTGCACTGAATTTTTAATTAAAGATTTCTATGTTTCTTAATTGCCTTTGATGTTTCTCTCATTCAGAGTGTTAAATCGGGGAGGAAAACTCATTTAGGTCTCCAAAGAGGGCTTGAAGGGCAGTATGTCCCCTCACGCATCACAGAGCATCTCTTCTGAAGCAGTCCATGATGGGAGCAGCCTCATCATCCACTTACCCAACAATTTCCAGAGGAAAGGCAATTCTGTTAGGTAAGGTCCATGCCAAAGCTGATGACCCAGTCTCCCAACACTTTGAGGGGAGAAGATAAGAGGATAAGGATCTCTGCTAACTGTACGAGCAATGAATTTATTTTCAGAGTCAAGAGTAACTGGAGATCTGAAAGGCCAAAACATCTGATGAATGGAAAGTTATTTCTGTTGTCCCAGCTATAGCTTAACACATGATCTCAAATTGTTCAACATCTCAAGACATTGCTATCCCTTGTGGTGTACTCTCTATTAATCATTACTCACAGAGTTGTAAGTAAAAAATGCTAGTTGTTCCTTGACACAGTGATCACAATGGAAGAACATTTGGCCTCGTCACAAGCTCCAGCATTCAGCAGCAGGAGAAAAAAACCTACAGTCGGTTAGAACCCATACAGAAAAATAGGATCTATGCAGAATAAGACCATAAGAAATTGATAAAGGAACATTCATGCTTTAGGCATAGGCCCTGACAATACCTGATGAGGGGGGTTAATGGAAATCTTCAGAATAAAGTGTTCCTTGAAGAGATGTCTGCAGAGCTTTTTTCCACTTTCATGTCAGGCCGATGGTTTGAGATGAAGAAGGACATGGGACTAGAAGAACTCCTAGGTATATCAGGGAGAAGGATGGGAAGGGATCAGCCTGCTCATCTAACATTTCAGTGCCAGGAGGAAAGGTAAGAATGACAAAATTGAGACAACTGGCAAGTCTTGGACGGGTCCAGCCTGAGATCTCATTATTCAGCATGAACAAGGGTGAGACTAGAAGATTCTACAAACAGAAACAAGAGAAACAACTGTAATTTAACAGAATCAGATATTTGTTCTGCAATTAATAGATCATGCCAACATTAGTGTTTTGGAGAGATGTCTTATGATGTGCTCATTTGTATTGTTTGAATGTTTCTCTGTGTAAGGCTCCTGCTCCTTTTGTTACATGAGCTTTTCCTCTATTAGCTTCTTCGTGGTCCTCATTTGAGTTTTCATCCTGCTATTTTTCACTGTCATTTTCCTGCGCTCCTCTACTCCTCCATTGCATTCTCTTCACAAATAGAATTGTTAATGCATCTTCCTGGTTTGGTTTTTTTTTATATTTTGCATAATATGGCTATGGTTCTCACATTAATTAATTAATCTAGTCATTTCCTTTAGATTCCTACAGATATTATAGGCATGGAGTTTGCTGAGATATACTTGTAATGCTTAGACCTAGCGATGTCTCAAAAAATAATAATAGATTAACTGCAAAAAAACTTTCTGAGGTTAATTCTATGTAGATACTAGTTAATCAAGAAATAAGACCATGTGATAACTTGGCAGATGACACATATTGGTGTTTAGTGTGTCACTACTAATAGGGTCTCCAGATTGAGCCTTGAAATTAGCCACACTCTACACTATATTAAAAAAAAATACACTTAATTCCATTTCTCTATAGACATTTACATCCTACGTACTAATGATAGAACTGTCTCAAGTTATTCCAGCAGTGGGTGTATTATGAGATGAAATTTTAGGACCTGTAGTAAAGTACTGCTGTTGATTTGCCAGTTAGCAAAATCAGCTGAGTGTGAATTACAATTTTTGCTGTGGTAGAAGCACTCTGGAGACCTACCCAGAAAATGTAAATGGAGCAAAAGATTTTCATGGTGCACTCATGCATTAAACGGCGTGCACGTCTGTCATATCCTCTAAATCTAAAAAGTCCCTATAATTAACATATGTCCATATAAGAGAAATCATAGCACCTTCCCACTTAGTGCACCAGTGTTTACACTTACTCCCTAGCTCAGAATGAGTCCTGTCTGACTGGCTGAAAAGCTATGAATGTAGGCTGGGTACCAGCTCATTCAGGTTATACTCCACCTTATCTTGAATGATATCGGTGTGGCACGACTGATCCTCTGGCTTTGTCTGCAATCACCTATAGGGTCCTTCTGAGAAAACAATGAAGTAGGTATCTCTGTGCTGGTTGTCTCATACACATTAGGCATCTGGGTTCTTGTTTGTCACAGCTGTGAAATTATCAGAGTCATTTCCTAACTGTGTTTATGATGTTTGTGCTCCCGCTATTTTGGCATGTGCTCTCCAGTTTTGTGCTTGAGTCTTTCTTCTCCACTGTTTCCAGTACAGAACCAGTTTTATGTCACTGAGATATTCCAAGCTATTGTAGAGTTTTTACAAATATTTGTTTGGTTACAACTGTTTATTTTTTCTTAATTTGAATGTAACTGTTTTGCATCTCCCTGTTGGCTTATTAAGAATGACAAGACAGCACTTATCTGAGGTAGCAATGAGTTAACTGGTTATTCTACCAATTGGCTGAAATTTTCCCTGTTTGAGTTTTGGACTCATTATTTTCTGCTTTGTGGTGCTTTGCTGGCTGACATCATCAGGTATGATAGGTTTAGTGGGACATGATAATACAACTAAACCAATGCCTGGAACACAGAATATGCAAGTCACTGCTTTGCCATTTTAGCTATTTGTTAAAAAATAAATTAAAAAAAGTAACAATACCTCTAACTCAATAATCAACTCCAATGGTGAGCAGAAGAGCGTGTGCTCTGGTGATTTAGAGGATCTGAATTCATTTAGGGTCCTGAGTTATGACTAAAACCTGAACATTGTGATTAACAGAAACCAGCACATCTAATTTTTTTTAATTTGTCTAACTCTTCTGTGGATTGTGGAAACTCATTTTGCCTTATATTACATATCACAAGTTCCACAATGTGTTGCATAGAAATGTCTTCTCTCCTGTTATCCATAACTTTCTGCCCATTTCAGTGGTATGCCCCAGTTCTTACATTTAAGACTGACTAGAAAATCATAATTCAAGCTATGTGTGCACCATGGATTTATACAATGGCACAATGATGTTTTCTGGGTTTTGTTTGAGGTTGTTGTTTTGTTGGGTTTTTTTCTCTTTCTCGTTTTCCTGGGAAGGAAACGTAGCACATTCATTGTAGAAAGTTATTCTCCTGGTGTCTCACAGGACTGCAACATGCCAAAATGACATTCAGAGCTCTTGTGCTGTAACTCCAGTCACACCTTCAGGTCCAGCTGCCACAGCCACATGATCTGTGTTGAAACACAAGGGGCACATCCACTGACAAGTATTTGTAGACAATGAAAAAATGTAATTTAATGGGTGAAAATATAAGCTATATGCTAATTTAAAATACTGCAGATGGCATTTCAGCTGAAAAAAATAAACCCTTGAACTAAGTTTTGTAAGGTTTTAATCAAACTGAGTCTCTCTTGTGGAATAATCTCCAAGAACCCTAACTGTGAATTGTGTAATTATTACCAGGCTGGTAACACATTATGGTATTTGACTTTGGTGCTGTACCAGTTTTTCCAGTGCTGGCTTTATTATCTTTTTCTTTTCACAGCTACCTAGGTTGTGCTTTGAAGGACTTACAAAAGTTTCTAGTGCCTGCATCTTTCTTTGACATTTAAACACCCCATTTCATGTAGTCCTTTTCTCACTGCTGTTTACTGTAGAGCTGCCAAGCATTTGAACTGAAATCACACCTGGGAAGTCATCCTCCTAACGTGCTGCCTGATGGCTAGAGCCTGACACTGGTAATGTGGACTGTTGTAGCGTATGTTATGTTATGTTATCTTGCGGTTCATTGTTTTATGTCTTTGTGGAGCTTTGGAGTTATTTGAACTTCCTTTCTTTGATTTGTCACAGCTGCCCTTCATTTATTTTGCTGTTCACATCCTTGATGTTTGAGTCCTGGGAAACATTATACAGGGCCAGGGACTTCAAAGGCAAGAATCTAATAATCCTCAACAATCCATTTTCTGTTTTGCTAACTTCACTCAACCTAAGTCAACCAGACTCTGTTAACACTAATTTCCACTAACATTAGTCAATTGAAAAACTACACCAGAGCTTATCTTGCTTGAGACTTGACTTCATTCCCACCTCCCCTCCCCAGCCCAGTGGTGATACACGCTATTTAGAGGTTCAGTCTACTTCTCCCTTATCCTGAGACCTGTTATAAGCTGTACACTCACAGCAGTAACTTAAAGCCTCACGTGCACTTGGGGGGACTGATTTCAGCTGGTGATCAGTGAAGTTGGGATGGCTGAAATAATTGCTTCCTCAAGTTTTTCTTCCATGCTGCTACAGGAGACTTTCACCTCTGCTTGTACCAGGATGTTACATGCTCCTGAACCCTGACAGTTTCAGCCCATCATACCAGCTCAAAGTGAAACCAGTATTCTTTTATGATACAGCAACTCCAGAGCATATAACTAATCCCACAGCATCATTATAAAACAATTTCTGGATCCATCAAGCTCCTTTACCATAGCATGCATTTCCTCATAAATTGATAGTAACATGGAGTTCAACATCTCCTCATTTTCTCTGCAACCCAAATTCATGGCATGATTCACCCATATTTCAAGAAACTCACTTCCTGAGTTCCTACACAAACCAGTTTTGGTCAGCTGGGTCACTGCTCTAGAGCGTTCTCACAGAAAACAAGCATTATGCAAGTTGTTTCCTGAGAACTGAGACACGTTTCCTACAGATTGATGTCTGTGTTTCTGCTGATAGGCCAGTTGGCTGATGCCTCTCAGAATGGATCAGAGCTGCTTTCCCCTAAGTAGAGGCTCCAATATATTGTCCAGCCACTGATTTCCACAAAACTTAAGCTCTTCACCTGCCAAATCTGTCTGATCTTGAACAGCAATTTCCAGAGTGGTAAGTGAGGGACAGGCAGAGAAAGACGGCAGCCAGCACAAGTGTAAATGTTTCAGCTGCTTAGAAAACAAGAAAAAAAGCTTCTACAACCAGAACTACTAAAATAAACAAAACTGATGGGAAAAATTAATAACTGGTACAAATATTCCTGACTACAGATCAATGCCAACTCCTGAAAAACATTCAGTGATTTTCTTCCCATTGGGTTTTTGTTACATAGCAGAGCCCTTAACATACAAACTCCAGGAATTCATGCCTTGGATTCAGTTCTTTGGCCATATCAGAACCTCTTTTTTTATTCCACAGAATGAAAAGGAGAAAGGAGTAACAGCACGTATGCAAGGTCATTTGAAAACTGGACAAATTATAAATTAAAATCAGCATAATTAAGCTGCTATTTAAACAGTGATTGTGTCAGCATTTACTTAGTAAAATTGTGAATTTCTGGTTTACTTTGGAGGTGTGCAGGAACAGATTTACATTAAAGCACAATTTAACAGTCTCAACTAAGTCTGTATACATATTAGTTTAGACCAACACATTAGTAGAAAATAGCCAGAGTGTCTCAGGTTTCTTATGTACACAATGACTGTATTTCCACCTTCCAATAACTGAAATAAAACATGAAATATGATGGCTGGGTCTTTGAAAAACACACTACACATGTGATAGAGGTAACTGCCTCATTATTTCGGTTAGTTTTCTCCAATGGCAATTGCCTCACGGCGCTGCACTGGCAAAGGACCTTTTGAAGGCAGAAGATGCTCTCTACTGGGTGGGTACTGAAACGAGCCAGCTCCATCACACAAGCTCCTGCTTATGGTCCCAATATGAATGTAGTACAACCTCCTTGTCTGGATCACTTGGTGCAGGCTTATAGCAAGCACAGAGGCACTCTGCAAACAGAGATGCACAAATTAGGAGCTCAGTGTATGTTCGAGAAGCTGGCTATCCCCGATGAGGCAGGGAAGATACATCCCGTGCTGCTCTTTGCAGAAAGCGGTCTTCTGAGCCTCCACTTTTGTTTGTTCTTATGCTTTAAGAATGTCAGTAGACTTACTTTTGAATCTTTAAAATACGGACTATTTCCATTGCAATAATTGTGCGTGCCTGTGGTTTTTACTCATCCCTGTCATGGCTTTAGCCCAAGTACTTCCTCACAGCTTCCTCAAGCAGAGGGAGCCCAGCTCAGGCCACAGTGCAAAGCCTAGCTGGGCCCTGAGTCATGAGACGAACACCACAGTGGGGTCTGTGCAATCCCTTTCCTAAGGGATTGTGTGGTGACAAGAGGTGGCAGATACTTGCCCTCGGTCAGGCTGTCCCTGGTCTCTTTACACCCACAGTCAGGCCCCTTGATGGCGATGTGGTAGGTCAGCCTCCTGATGTCAAGGAAATACACGTAGGGTGCTGCCTCAGAGCTGGGCAGGGACTCCCATGTTGGACCTGGTTTTGTTGTATTTTCTAGATATATTTTATTTAGAACATTTTGTGGATTTTTATGGCATTTTTATTGGCAAATGAAGGAATTTTATTGCAGCCCACCCAGGCTCTTGTGCAGCCAGACAAAAAAAATCATAGAATCATAGAATTGTCTAAGTTGGAAGGGACCTTTCAGATCATCTAGTTAAACCATCAACCTAACACTGACACTTACCTACCATATCCCTCAGCACCACATCTACACAACTTCTAAATATCTCCAGGGATGGCAATTTCATCACTTCCCTGGGCAGCCTGTTCCAATGTTTGATAACCCTTCTGGTGAAGAAATTTTTCCTAATATCCAATCTAAACCTCCCCTGGTACTACTTGAGGCTGCTTCCTCTCATTCTATCACCTGTTAGAAGAAGAGACCGACTCCCACCTGGCTACAATCTCCTTTCAGGCAGTTGTAGAGAGCAATAATGTCTCCCCTCAGCCCCCTCTTCTCCAGGCTGAACAACCCCAGCTCCCTCAGCTGCTCCTCATAATCCTTGTGCTCTAGACTCCTCACCAGCTTCATTGACCTTCTCTGGACACGTTCCAGGACCTCAATGTCCCTCCTGCAGTGAGGGGCTCATAGCTGGACACAGTACTCGAGGTGGGATCGGGAGATTTGTCACGGATCAGACCCCGCGCTCTGGATCGATCTTCGGCAGGAAAGAAAGCAATTCCCCTCAGTGTAACCCCAGTGTTGCCGCCCGCCCCGCCAGTCACGGCCGGGCCCATCGCAGTCAAACAGAAAATCAACCCAGCCGGCGCCCGCCTCCCGCGCCAGCCCGCCCTTTGCTGTCGCGGGCTTTCCGAGCGGCTGGGAGGCAACGGCGGGCGCCATGCGGAGCCGGGCGGAGGTAGACGCGACGCTGCAGACGGCCAAACTGAACCCGGCGGAGCTGTTGCCGGCCGTGCATTGCCTCAGCTTCGGGCCGCAGGCCGGCACCGGTGAATGCTATCTGCTGCAACTGGAGCCGGGCCTCTGCGCCGAGCTGGAGGCGGGACACAGGTACGGGCGGGCTGGGGCGCCCCCCTGTGGCCTTGGGGTGTTGCCGCGGGGCGGTCAGCGCCGCGCCTCAGGAGGCCCGCGGCGAGGCTCCCCTGACGCTTCGTCGCTGTTTGGAACCTAGTGACCACCACGGCGACCCGAGGAAGGCTTGAGAGGCCAGGACAGGCCCGCCTTGCGGCGGGAGGCTGGAGTTTTCCCGTGCGTGGGGGTGTCGGGCGGAGATGGGGCAGGGCCGCGCCTCCCGGGGCCGCTCGGTGTCCCATCTTTGGCGTGAAGTAGCTGACAGGGCTCTTGAACGTGTTGGGTTTTGCACACCCCTCCCGGCCCAGTCTTTTATTCTTCTCTTCTTATTCCGGTTTACATATCCCTTAAACGTGGGTCAGTTAAATTGGAAAACAAGTAAGACCTATAGGAAGCTGGACAGGGCAAATGCAACCAGCACTTTGTGCTGGGTATTTGTAACCCGTTTAGATTATTCTGGCAAAACAATTGTATGCATTAAAAGAAAAAAAAAATCAAAAAACAAACCCACAACCAAACCAGGATGTGGGGATGATTTATGTATTGCTACAGCGTGAGTCAGTGACGAGGCCAGAAAGCGACTCTAGGTCCTACTCCCAAGCTATTCAATCTGATAGGAGTATTTAATCAGAGTACCAACTTGGATAACAAAGCAGGCTGTTGTATTGCTTACAATAATTACAAAAATAATTACTTTTGAGGAGAGCTTCTTGCTGGACATAGGAAGAGAGATGGCTGAAAATTTGGGGTTAGGAAAAGATGTTATGTCTTCAAAAGAATGCCACTGATCTTCAGATCTTCCTACTGGAGCTCTGCAGATTGGGTGGATGGTAGGGTCCCTACAAATTTAACAAACAGGACGGCAAAAGACGTACAGTATTAGACACAGGCATTTGGTAGGACATCTAACTGATCCAAGAACACATTCTAGATAAGCTTTTGATACTGTTTTAAAATTTCTTTCTATTCTGCAATGCCAGTGGCATAACAAAAATGTTTTAAATTATACAATGCCCTCTAAAGAAAATAGTCCTCAGAGTTTTATGTTATTAAGCCTGTCCATCCTCAGTGCAATATTGATCAAGGGTCATTGGTTAGAGACCTGAGTCATGCTGACGACCCATGGGGTACAGCTGAGCTTTGTTGATGCATGCCAGCTTTTGGAAGCAAGATGACCAGTTTGATTAAATTTAATCTGAGCACTTGATTTAGCGTAGCCTTTGAGGAACTGGATGTTCCCCTGTTGTCATCCTGCTCTGGTGTTATCATGTCCTCACTAAGTATCTGTATTTAATTAAGTGTATGAGCTCAAAGGGGAGGGGGGCGGGTTTGCATTAATTCTTTGTACTGAAATGCTCTAAAAGTTGTTTTTCTTCTGTTCTTGGAATTACTTGCAAGAAAATGTGTATGTTTTTGAGAGGGAATTATCTGAAGGGTGCTGCATGATAGGCGCAATTTCTGTTTGCTTTCTCATTTCACAATGGGCCAGTTTCAGTCTTCATTAAAAGCAGAATACACTATTTCAGTTGGAAGGAACCTACAATGATCATCTAGTCCAATGGCCTAACCACTTTGGGGCTGCCCAAATTAAAGCATGTTATTAAAGAACAATTCTAGTTGTAATGTAATTTCTAAGATTAGTGAACCAGTTGTGTGAAAAGGCAGGTTAGGAGTCTGCATAAAAACCTTGAATATTTGTCTTTCAGAGTGGGAAAAATCAAAAAAGAGAGGAAAAACACGTATTTAGATTAATAGATAAATATTTTTAGATTAATTGGCAGATACGTCTTTATATTTTGGTATGCTGTGACTGCTGCTAGCAAATAGAACTGCAGTTCTATTTGAACTGCAGTTTAGAACTTCTTAACTAGTGTATAAATGTGAAAAAAAAATCATACAAGTTTAATAGGTGTTTATCCTGAGACAGAGGTAAAAATACATCTTTATTTTTGTGCTTTTTTTTTTTTTAGCCTAGTAATCCGTGGTGAAAAGGATGAACAAGCAGTGTTGTGCAGCAAAGATAAAACCTACGAAATGAAAATAGCAGATACCTCAAATATGTTGCTGTTTATTCCTGGTTGCAAAACTCCAGAACAGCTGAATGCAGATCAAGCATCTTGTGATATTATTCATTCACAGGTATGCTTCTCTGGGTTTTTGTTTGTTTGCTTTAATTCTCTACTTTCTTATTCTCTATAATTCCTGTATTTTATCCAAGATGCTTATGTGAAACACAGCTGGGATTCAGTTGCCTAAACATAGGCTACTAATGCCGTTTTAGATGCCTTGTGGTATTGGTCTAGCTTTGAGCTCCCTCTGCAGAAGGACGTGAGTCTCCTGTAGGTTCTTTGTATATTGAACAGCCCCAAAAGGATACCTTAATAAATATGCTTTAGACACAGGGGACACGCTATACCTTAGGGTATCCAAAATGGTTCTAGGGCCCTTGATTAGGCAACTGAACTTAACCCATAATGTATGATAATTATTGTTTCTAAGAAGTGAAAACTTCAATTTATTTTCAGTGGACAGTAATTATTTGTAGTAGGTATTGAAAGTTTTCAAAGAAAATCTAATCTGTTAGTGTTAGCAACTATTTTTAAAATAAGCTGTTTGCAAATTGATTATTAGGAGTGCTTTATCCAAAAAGTAGATTATACCATGTTATGCTTGAATATATATATATTTTGTAAATATAGGGATATATTCAAAGGTGGTTTATTCAACTAGCATCTGGAAAGATATGTTGGAGTGAATGATTTAAAGAGTTTTCAGTTTAAAGAATTCATTTTTCCCTACTCTTCTGAAGCATAGTTAATAAAATTTCACTAAAAATAGGCATATATTATTAAGTCATTATTTGCTGTAATGGATATAACTACATCATTGAGGGATAATTCTGCTTGCTCTTAGGTGAACATAATAATCAAACCAGCATAATTTCTTCTGTGAAGTCAGCAGTTCACCTAACAGACAAAGTTAATTGAAACTAAAGAGATTAATGAGAAAGTAATATTATTCCATATTCTTTTTGGCTATGTTTAATAATCTCACTAGTCCTCTGAAGTCACACATATCAACATCATGTAAATGGCATTTTGATGAGGAATTTATAGTTTTATTTCTAAGAGCTTTCTTAATGTTTTCAAAAATGGTGTATTGACACTGCAAATTGTGAGATACTACATTTACTCAGCCTTTTATTTTTTTTTTTTTAAATTTAACTTAACTGCTTTTCTTCTGCAGTCGTAGTGCTGCTCTTTGTGTCACTTGCAAGGGTAATACTTACAAATACTTGTAGCCAGAACATCTGCCATTTTATTCACCTCACACAGACCAGCTCCAGTTATGAGCTTTGGTTTAGAAAACAGAATTATTTATATTATTTTCTGTGCAGAGTATTTTCTTGTTCGTTACCAAACTGCTCAGAAAAGAACTTGGCAGGAAAAATAAATCCAGTACTTGCGTAAATGTTCTTTGGCACGGAAGGGGTAAAGAAGAAGCTTAGGAGTTCATCAGGAAATTAATAAATTATTATTTACCTGTTTGGTGGTTTTTTTTTTTGTTTTTTTTTTTTTTTTTTTGCCGAGCAAGCTGCATAATAGTTAAATTAAAAACTGAGAGCTTTCTCTGTATTAGTATTTGGATAAGTCGTCTTCTACAAGGGGCTACTGGTTGGGTCAGAAGTCACAGACCTGGAGCCTGTTCTGCCTCTGCTGTTCCGTACCCACTTCTGTTGGTTTGGTAAACAGCAGAAGCAATGCTGCAAGGCCTCCAATACACTGTCCTCTTCAGATAATATTCTAGGAAGTCTAAGCTGTGCCCCATGAAACACCGCAGGCTTACTCTGAAGGTAAAGTTTTATTAAATTAGTGTTGTTGGAACCATTACACCTGAACTTCCCATTGCATGCTTTAAATTTGTGTATTGAATCAGAATAAGAAACAGAGGTGTCTTCGTTAGTTGTGTGCAAGTGTAGCTTGCTGTCTCATTAATGTCTGGTTTGCTTGAGCTTAGTGATATGATGACCCATTGATGTGTAAAAAGACCGTGAAATAGATCCCAAGCATGGGAAGAAGTGGGGAAGATGGACACAGGATAATACAGGAGGGGTTTTATGTCAGTAATACAACAGTGTTAAGAGGAAAAGAAATGTTGATGAGAATTGTGCAGGAATATATCACATGTTGATATTCTATCATTTGCATGTAGAGACAAGTTATTCCCTTTGTCATGTGCACTGAGTGTATTTTTATCAACCAATAGTGGATTTTTATTCTTCATTGTCTGCAGTAATCTTTTTATTGAAAAATATTACAATTGTTTCATCTTTAAAAGTAATTTCCCTACTAATAAATTATTTTTTCTGTGACTAGATTAATGCTTTTTATTGATAATTTTTGGTAAACTTTTAATCCAAACAGTAGATTTAAATGCTTTAAGAATCACTGTTGGTTTTTTTTTTTCTTTTAGATTGTTGGCTTCTCCAATAACTATTGGGAATTGAGGAGATGCCGTCCGAAACTGAAGAAACTGAGGAAGCTTTTAATGGAAGATCCATATGAGGGGCCAGATAATCAGAAAGATCAGACTTTGACATTTTCAAAAGTAAGTCAGCTATGTAAATGACTTTCTTGCAGCTGATAATGGACAAATTCAAGTGAAGATACATTCTTAACTAGAAAAATACCTTTGCTTCTATATTCTACAGTGCTGCTTTGAGTTATTTTTTTAAGCCTACTATTCTAAACAAGTTGGTAAATATTAGCACTTCCACTGAGTAGCACGTATAAGCAACTTTTTTTTTAGTAAAAAGAGGATCTAATTACTAATGGAGAGATCTAGACTGTGCAGCAGGTGATCTCAGCTAAAAGGTTATAAAAATCCTGGAGTTCTGTTAGTTTGGTGGGTTTTCCTTTTGACTTCAGAAAACAGAAACAGTTGTGACAAAAGTATTTTACACAGAGGCTTCGCTGAAGCTGATACTAACAAACGATCTGTGTGTGGTTGCATGCAGAAACACAGATGCTACTTTTCTCCCTTGGAGGAAAAATGATGCCTTTTTCTGGATGATTAACAGTCTAATTTCTGATAAGTTTCAGAATCTTTTCCCCAGCATTGGTTTTTTTCCCCTTTCATTTTTCCTACCTATTCTGGTCTAGGTTTAGAAGGACAGCAGCAAAATAAGGGATGACAGAGCAGAAAAAAAGGCTTAAATTCGCCAGAAGTTCTAAGCATTGACAAAAGCTAGCAACACAATGTCATATGCAGTAGTAGTTATTGATAGTACTAAATGAATTTTATAAAAACAAGTCAATGTCTCCCCAAACATTACTGCCTAGTTTGAGGACTGACCTTCTCCATTTGTTTTGAAGGAGAATGCTTTGTTGGCTCACTGGAGAACATGTAGATGTATCTGATAAATGTAGATGACTCCTAACTATACTACTGGTGGAACTTTAATCTGAAGCTCTCCATGGAAATGCTGTCTTTTCTATGGGACTAATTCTCACTCTTTAATCTGTTTGCAAAAATTACTGTGTTTTGGTGGCTTACTGTAAACTTCTCATGGTTTTCAGGTGTTTGTATTGTATTTGTATTTCCTGTGTGACCTGATGTAGGTGTTCCTGCTCTGGCAGGGGGATTGAACTAGATGATCTTTCAAGGTCCCTTCCAATCCCTGATATTCTGTGATTCTGTGATTCATACACAGAGAACTACAGGAAAGGAACCATAAGGAACTATAGCACCGTGAGGAATTACTGTAAAGAAGCCTGCTGCGTTGTGTAGTGATGTGATTTAGCAAACTACAGGAAAACTTAGAAGCAGGCTAGTATGTGGCTTGCTTAGGATTCACCAAATAAAAATCCTAGATTTTTATAGTGAGGTGGCAAGGCATATTAAAATGATTGAATGCATCTGACTTAATGTCTTTAATATGTTTCTTATCTGGAAGTTGCTGGTATAGACGTGATGCAGGTCAATCCATTTCATTTTGTTTGCAAGGGTGATGTAGCTGATAAAGGCATCATAGCTGAAAGCAGTGATTTCTTAAAAGAGCTGTTGGAGTGCTAGCCAGGCCTCAGAGGGAACAAATGGCAAGGACTCACGTCAAGGGTCTTACTTGAATAGCAGTATCTAACTTGCAAACACAAATACCTACTGATGTGGGATTATATTTGCTCTAAATTGCTAGCAATGTTTTTTTAAAGTACTCTATAAAATGGTCATCATTTGCTGAAATACCGATTGATGTGAGTTCAGTGCTGCTTAACCTGGTAATGTTTTAGCAGACTATCTAATAGGAATGGCATAACAGGAAAAGGAGACTTTTTTCTATTTATTAAATGCCTTTTTTTTTTTAACATATGGATGTTCCAAAATTAGTGTTGGTTTGTTCCATTTGTGTTCCCATAGTCTAATAGGGACTTAATCAATTTTTTTTTTCTTTTCTGATAGGAGATATTCTTATAATATAATCAGTAAAACTCTATTATTAGAGTTGATTAAAAAGGCTGTAAGGTGAATAAAGGAATTGATGAAGCCCTATTTCCTGTGGATTTAAGTCTGGTGTTCCTTCCCTTTACTTCATTCATGATACCTTCTCTTTCTTCCACGTCTCCTAAATCTTTACCACAGCAGCCACAGCACCCTCCCATCTCACCAAGTATCAGTTCTGCAGGGAGCTGTATGTACTGTATGGCTGGGTCTGTGCTACAGGACTTCTAATTGGTCAGTAGGTACCAAAACACAACATGTAACTTGAGGTCATGCTGGAGGAGGCTTGCCCTCACTGGAGGCACTACACTGGTGTTCTGACTTCTATCCGAAAGTGATAAGTGATTCTTGTTTTGCCTTTTCTTTGAATGTCACAGATTGAAATATGGGATTTAGGAAAGACAGAACACGTTCACTTTTCATTCTTGCTGTGACACTTTATTTAGGGTGCCTACGTGTGCTAGTTTGACATCCCGAGAATAGAGGTATATTATTTATGTGCAGCACAAAGACTTCCCTGTAGTTAGACTGGTTTTTACATTGAATAACTCTTTGAGAAAATGTTGCAAGTTACAGGAAAAGTTTCAGAGAGCGTGGTAAACCTTAGCAAATTCAGAGTCTGGTGAAAAAAAATATTTTCTAAGTTTGTCTTTCATTATATCTTACAATGCATTTAGCATGCTTGCTGAAGCAAAGGAGGAGTAAGGATAACCTGTTTTTATTTCCTTCTTTTTCTCCCTTGTTGCAGTATACAACAGAAGATTTGTTAAGTCTGATTCAAGCAAGTGAAGAAGAAATACTACATCAATTGCAGGTTATAAATGCCTGCAAAATTGAAGGTATTAATCTCTACAGAATATTATTGTCTAATAGGGAAATAACACTGCCTTTTTTTCCCCAAAAATATCTCTGTCTCCTTTTTCTGAGGCCCATTCCACATCCTTGTCTTCCAAGGTGCAAGTTATTTCAAAATACTAAGATCTTCCTATATCCTTTGCTGCTGTGAAGTTGATCAAAAAGATAAAACAACAGGCATTCACCAGCCTAGCTCTTTCCTGGTTAATTCCTTCTTTGCTTCTACAAACACGGGCATCAGAGTATCCCACCCATAGCATGAATATTTTTTGTCTGGTTGCCCTCTTCGTGGATGAGTGGGTGCTGCTTTCTCCAGTTCCAGAGGTAAAACTAGCTGATGCTTAGGTAACCTCAGCCTTTTCCTAGTCCTTTCTTCCTCCCCGGCTGGGTTTATCGCAGAAGTTTCCTACTGTGTGAGGCAGGGCTGGAGCAAGTGCCTCAACTGGGACAAGTCCTGTTCATCCTCTACTTGGCCAAGCCCAAACCATTATCTGGATACCAGGTGGCAGCAGTCCTAGAGTCACAGAATAATATAGGGCAGATCTGAGCTCTAGAGGTTATTAGATCCAAACCCCTAGTTTAGAACTTGGTGCTGGCTGCTCAGAACCTCAGTTGGTTGAGTTCTGAGTCTTTCCAAAGATGGGGATTTCACAGTCTGTCCAGGCTGTTTTGGTGTTGGACTGTCTGCAAGGAGAAAAAATTCTTGTAATAACCAGCTGGGACTACCTGTGTTGCAAAGTGTCCTGTCACTGAGCACCATTGAGAAGACTTCTGCTCTGTCTTCTGTGTACCATCCCATCAGGTAGGTGAGGAGCTCATAGATGATTTCCCGTGTCATTTACTGCTGCACAGTACTGTTGTACCAGACCTGGAATTCTGCAGACTTGGCTGGACCTAAACCCCACTTTGCAGGGACAGTGTAGTCAGTTCTGTTCTGTGCCTGAATTAATTACTAGTTTTTCCAGATTTGATTCATTGTGAGATGGAACTTGTAGTGTCTTTGTAACTATGTCAGTTAATCTACAGAAAAAGTTCTGTATAATTGAGATAATTTTATTTCTTTCTCCTTTACATTTGGTTTTGCTATTCTGTTCTTTTCCTCTGTTTTAATCCTGAAAAGGACAGAATGCTCTCACTGTACTATGTAAAGGTGTGGCTTAATGTCCATACTCCTGTAGTGTGTCTTCAGGGGAACAGCAGTAAGGTGTTCATGTTTTCTTTCTAACACTGTTTTGTGGTTTTCTGTTTGGCAGGATATTGGCGAATCCTAGAATTTGACTATGAGATGAAACTCTTGAATCACGTGACTCAACTTATAGACTCAGAGTCCTGGTCTTTAAATAAAGTTCCTTTACGTACCTGCCTTGAGGAACTTGGATCTTTAGAGCCCAGGTAAGCAATTACTTTTGATGCTGAAAATTGTCTACAGGCATTATTAACTATTACTAATTGCAATCATCATTAATTATTTATTAGAATTATAGTCTTATAACTCTAAATTTCATTTACCACGATATTAATGATATACCTTCTTTGACTCTAAAATATACAAGAGCATTAGTACTTTAGACAGACAGGTTAGTAAACTGACTTTGGTGTCTATTGGTAGTATTTCCATTGATTTGACAGTAGAAACGTTGCTGCTGAATTGTAAATGATGGAAGTAGCAAGTACCTAATCTATAACTTGCTGACCATCTTGAAATATACATATGGAAGCTATAGATAGCCTAAAATGTTTAGCTTGCCTCTTGAATAATGTCTGAGATAGTATTATAACAGAAAAAATAGATCACCAATTCAGATCTCAAGAGCTGAGTTCATTGTATTGCCAATTGGAATCGTGAAGTAATTTAAGGTTACCATTCAAACCAAGTCTTCAGTTTACAATATGTCGCATTTTCCATTTATTTGGCTTTTGGCTCCAAAGAAATCTTTTTTCAGTATTAATATCTGCAGTTAGGCTGTAAATTTATGCCAGGGGTCTAGAAAAATGCCTGCTGTTCAGTAAGGGATAATTAATTGCCAAGTCTGTGACTTACATGAGTTCTCATTGGAAAGAAGTGATATTTTTCGCCTTACACTTTTTAGTCTTTGCTAGTTATAACTAGAAAGTGAAAGAGATTTTGTGGGATCATGTGCTGAATTAACTGCCATCTGTCCTTTTTGTTCCCTTTTCTCCTCTTTTAACTTCTAAGTTTTTATCAATTTGTTTTTCAGAGAGATGATAGAGCATATTCTTTTAAGCTATGGAAGGAGATACATTGATGATGGTAAGCTTGAGGAAACACGCATGTTTTAATTTTGCATAAAGGGAACAGTTACTCATGACTAAATGCAGATTTTGTGAGGATTGCACAAACAAATGAATTTACTGCAATGCCAGTAAAAAGGGGGAGCAAAGTGAGCTAAAAATCAGTAAAAGTTTCACGGGAAAAAGGACTATTAAAATGTATAAGACAAGGAAAAATCAGAGGCATCCGGAGTGATTTATTAGATGACTACAAGCCATTATTTTCTGACTAAGGACAGATAACTTGTAAAATTCAGATGGAGAGTCTCAAAAGGCCTTGGATAGCATGTATTTAAGCAAGTAATTGTGTTTTTGTGAAGAGTTGATGGCATCTATGTCTCCCTGAATTCAGCTTGCCTGAAGCAGACATCTGCTTTTGGTCCCCTGCGCTGTACTGCAAGATCCATCAATTGTATTGACTAATACAATAGTCCTACTGTTAGACTGAAGTCCATACAATTCTTCTTAACATGTTTAAACAGGTTGCACAAGGCACAGGTTTGAATTGCAGGAAGTCTAGATGGCTGAAAAAGTGGAAGGAAGTGGTTACGCTTGGCATTGTTCGGAGAGTTTTAGCCAAGTCGGTGTGAAAGAAAATAAATCCTCATTATTCCCTTCATCATCTCGTATTACAAGGGTGATTAAGGAAGTGAAGGTTTTGTTTAATTGTTCAGCCACAGACAGTAAATACTTTAATACGAGCCATTCAGAAATAGGAATGAAAGCTGTAGGAGAAACAGTGTTACTGTGAAAGGGGAAAAGATGGGGAGAAACACATTTATTGATTTGAATGAATACAATAGCTCAGACAGTGCTACACACACAAATAATATTCTGCTTAATCTGTTTTTGGGAATGAGAAGATACCATCACTTACCCAAACTAACACCGAGCTGGGTTACTCCCCGAGGAAAAGAAAAAACAGGATACTGTGTTTGGAGAAGACTGTGGAACAGAATGGAAATATGAGGCTGTTCTCTGTTCTTTTATTAAAAAGCAAAAGCCTAAGATACGCTGGTTTTTATTTCTTAGCAGGGGAGGTTTACTTTGAAATGCATGAAGATAAAATATGCAGAGCTATAGCACAAATGCTGTTGCAAAATGCAGTTAAATTCAATCTATCAGAGTTCCAAGAAGTCTGGCAACAAAGTGTCCCTGAAGGGATGACGGCAAGGCTTGATCAGCTTAAGGTAAAGACATAAAGAAGCCTGGATTCCTACGGGTAGGCTGTTAACTGACTTTTGTCATATGTAGATTTTATTGATTAATGGGGGTTGGTTGTATTATTTCTGTCAGCTTTTGAGTTAAAGTACATCTTATGACATTCTTTAGGAGCTTCAGTAGTCGGGAATCATGAAAATTCCAGTTTCTGTAGGCCTGGCATGGTTCACTGAAGAAAATTTGCAGCTGTACAGTTAACACTTGTAACTAGAACTGAAGCTGTTGAGCAGGCTGTGGTGACAGCCAGTAGAGTGGCAAACACTATGGAAACCCTTCTGCTCAAAGGAGACATAGATGTTGGGACTTAATGGATTTCCCCTTCCCTCCTTGTCATAAAGGAGATGATAAATATTGTCTGTAAAACAGCAACTCTATACTTTTTTACTTTTCCTCTAGTAGTGCCGTTTTAGGTGGCTTTGGAGATGCGAAGGGCAACTTGTAGGGGTTATTGCCAGAAAGGAGAAAGTTTAATTGTTTTGTCTCTACTTAACACTTTCTCTCTGATGCTGATCTACAGGGCTTGGCTCTCGTGGATAGAACCTCAAGGCCAGAGACCATCCTTCTTCTGAAGGTAGAAGACTTACCTGAAGACAATCAGGAAAGATTCAACAGCTTATTCAGCATACGGGACAAGTGGACAGAAGTGGACATTACCCCTTATATACAGTAGGGATATATTCCTTTTTATTAAAATATAATTAGTGTTACATTCTTCCCTTTTTGTGTAGCTGACTTCTTACCAGCTACCATTGCCTCTTTCCGTTGTAAACGAATACAAATTCTCTCTGAATGAAATCCCCACCCCTGGGAACCGTAGCTGCATTCATTGCATTTACACTTGTGTAAAATGCTGGTCCGACTACATTTGAATGGGCGATGACTGTGTCTTATTTGACTGAGGCAAACTTAGCTCAAAGGGTGAACCTCCTGAGATGTATTATCAGTCCATGTACAACACAGGAGCTGTAGAGCTGCTTCCCGTCCTGCGTCCTTTCTTCTTTTGGTGGTTAACACACCCGCTGCCGTGCTGTCTGGAAGCTCAGCCAGAGTCCATGTGAGCAGATACAGATGGGAACCCAGAAGTAACTGCATCAAACCTTTACGAGTGGCTCTAAATTTACTGTAATGTAGTTCAGTATTTCAAAGCTAACCTTTTTGCTAGATTGGAGACCCTTTAGGGAACAGTAATAATAAAAACCAACTAACTCCCACCCCCAATCCTTGTTTTTAAAGTAAATAATGTAGTTTTGCCTGTTACTTAAGTGTCAAGCCAAGTTTTAAACTTTAAGTAATTTAAAGCTTTATATGACAGTTACAGTAGGTTTTTGGATGGTTTTTATTTTTTTCTCCCAGTACCCTAATCCATTTTACTGCTGTATTTCACGGATTCATTGTGTGTGGGAATATCTTTAATGCCCATGTTATCTGTTTTCTTTCCCCTGTAGAGACCTGTGTGCAGAGAAGCAAACAGTTGGTGCTCTTCTGACAAAATACGCTCGCTCGTCAATGCAGAACGGTGTCAAAGTTTATAATTCTAGAAGACCCATCTCGTAACAAATACTGCTTTAAGAACTGAGGATACTGAATGGAGTAACTGTGAACGTTGCTTCTTGCTGCCTTCTGGGGAAAGGACTTCTCAACTGGTATTACAGCGGTCTTGATTTTTCAGGAGCTAAGCTTCTTGCACGAGTGTTTTCAGCTCAGTTAAGCAGAATGCGAGGGCACCTGCTTCTTACAAGAAACTACAGCATCAGCAGCCCACCCTCCCTCCTTTCTTTGCCCCCCTTGTGTTTCCTTTGTGTCTGCAGTTACACCAGGAGTCTATCTCTTGAATACACTTAGCTCTCTACCCATAAACTGAAGTCTTGACATTAAAAATTAAAACCTCCACGATTATAATTAAATCAATTGAATTTACTTCAACAGCAAAACGGGACGCTTAGTCTTTTGCCCATTAGTCAACGTTCTTAAAGATGAAGATTTCATTGCAGTGTTGCCATGTTGAGCGCTGCAGACCTCGACCAGGTCATAAAGTAGTTACTCCTGACTGAGATGACACGTCTTAATTTTTGAAGGTCTTTTTTTTTTTTTTTTATGGTCATTTCTGTCCATAACACTGGCACGAGGTCTGGATACTTTGACACTTGGCAGGATTGCCTCTTAAATATTACAAAAAGCCAAGTTGCAGTCAAGTCTGAAGATACGAGAGAATAGTTGAACATTATGTTACGAACTTCCTATAAAGTGCCTTTAGAATGTAGCTGTGGTAGAATCAATGTTTTAGAGATGACCTTTGCTTTTTAAAGAGAACTTATAAAACGTGATTATTTTTTAAAACTGTTTTTATAGCAAATAGCTGCACGTAGAAATTGTCCCTCACAAACTTAGGATGGAATATTGTTCTGTGTGAAACAAGCTATTTTTATAATATTGTCGAAAAGTGGAGTGCCTGAAATTGAAATTGTATAATCATTAAAAACAATTGTTTGTGTTTGTCAGTGAATCAGAGTTTAATATTGGACGTTTTTCAGAAATGCTTTTTTTTTTTTTATTCTTAACAATTGTAGGGGTTTTTTTATACAAGAAGCATTTGCTGCATCAAACTGAGATGTATGAAAAAGTTTGGAGTTGCTAGCGTGCCGAATGTAGCGTGAGCGGGGAGAGGAGAGAAACTGAGTCAAATGTAACTCGTGAGATGGATGTGTGCAACCTTGGAATTTTGTTACAGGTAAAAAGGTGAATAAAAAGGACTTCCTGAGCTCTGTGTATTCTTGCACTCGATGCCAGAGGTTCCCTGCGCTTCACAGCTCTGAGCCGTAGAAGTGTGGGGTCTGACCTGGTTGTGCAGACTCAGCTGGTGTGTAATGGCCCTGTGTAAAGGTGTGTAATGGAGGGATGGATTTGCTCATGGTCTGGTCTCAACAGCTGCCATCCTGTTAATAGCAGCAGAAGGTTCCCTCTCAGAGAGGTCAGCAGAAATAGGAAGGTGGAAGCCTTTCCAAAGGCTTCCGTTGCACGGTCTAAGGTTCTTTAGTTGATGTACACAAGACAATTAGTCGTCTTGTACTGTGTGATACAAGAGGGTACATTTACATTGGGTTTTGTTTGTGAAACAAAGAATAGGTCTGTATCATAATGCCAAGGCAGCGATTCAGGTTTATCTAAATTATCATCAGTTTCTTTAAGTATTTATTCTAACATAAAAGAGATAAATCGAACTTGCATATAATAGAAGAAATTGGTGATCTGGAGGGCTGGAGCACCTCTCCTGTAAGGACAGGCTCAGAGAGTTGTTCGGTCTGCAGAAGAGAAGGATCCAGGGAGACCTTACTGTGGCTTTTTAGTATCTGAGGGGCACCTACAAGAAAGCTGGAGAGGGACTTTTTACAAGGGCATGTAGCGATAGGATGAGGGGTAATTTCTTCAAACTTAAAAGAGTGTAGATTTAGATTAGGCATTTGAAAGAAATTGTTTACTGTGAGGATGGTAAGACACTAGAACAGGTTGCCCGGTCTGACATTAAAAATAAAAACCTCCTTGATAATTAAATCAATTCAATTGATTTCAACAGCTGTGGATGTCTCATCCCTGGAAGGGTTCAAGATTGGGCTGGATGGGGCTTTTAGCAACCTGGTCTAGTGGGAAGTGTCCCAGCCCGTGACAGGGGGCTTGGAACTGGATGATCTTTAAAGGACCTTCCACCCTAAACCAGTCTATGAAATTTAGGTTATGAAGAAACTTCATAAGCACTGCCCAGCACCCTTGGGGCAGAAGAGGTCATTGGACTCAACCCCATTTTGTGGCTCTGTGCCATGTTCCCAGCAGCCGTGTTGTCTGAAATCCCTTCTCGATTACAAAGTATTCTCCTGTGAGCCTGTGTTGGGTGCCCTCTGGATCCCAACCCCTGAGTAAGTCCAGGTGGATTTAACAGCTTTGTCAGCTACAGGAGCCTTGTGAGGGGCAGTGCCGGTAGCGGGAGGCTCAGGGGTACGTAAGCCGCCGGTGGGGGGGGCCCGCCAGCTGGATTTTGCGGCGGCACAGCCGCCATGACGACAGCGGCCTGTGAGGTGAGGGCCGCGACATCCCCGGGGCTGGCGATCCCCTGTCCGCCGGGAGCACCCCCAGCCGGGAGAAGGATGGCTGAGGGAACCGCTGCGCTTACCATCGAGCCCATGCTGTAACCGAGAGCCGGGCAGCTGTTCCACCGCCCCGCTGAACGGCGGCCTCATCCCCCGTCCCCGCACTCCCCCTTCCCGCCGCCCTGAGGCCCCGCCCCCGCGCCTGTCCTGGTCGCTGGGAGGGCGCATGCGCACGAGTCCATGACCGGGCCCCTTAGACTTCCTTTGGCCCAATTTAGGGGGCTTCTTTTCTTTCTTTATTTTTTTTTTTTTTACTGTCCATAAATGCCTTTGACATAAGGAAATCACCTGTCTGAAAAAAACCAAACCTAAATATTTTCCATCCTTAAAGAAAGCAAGCTCCCTTAAAAGATCTGTGACCTTTCAACTGCCTGGGGTCAGAGGTTGCTAGCAAAATGGCGGCGGCTGCTGCTGCTGAGGAGGAGAGCGTTGGCGGTGCACGGCGAGCGTGTTGCTGAGGTGAAGCCCGCGTCGTGCCGGTGGGCCTCCCCTGCCCTTCATGCCGGTCGGTTCCAGCCGATTGCCCCGGAGGAAAACCAGCCGCGGGAGTCCTGAGCGGCGACCGTAAGGCCGGGGCCGCGGAGGGCTTGTGCGGCGCCGCCTGCGCTCCTCGGCCTGCTCGCCCCCCGGCACCACCTCTCCCGCCTGTCACCTGCGGGTGCTGCCCGAGCCAGTTGTCTCTGGAGCCGGGACTCCTTGGCCGTGCCCGCCCAGCTGTGGCCTTCCCGAGTCGGTAGCTCCCGCCTGCGCTGCCCGTTGAACCAGTTGATTTACACAGCTTCTGCGGAAAGGGAGCAGGCAGCGCCTCGGAACTGATATCGTATCCCCAGTAGAGAGAGGGGTTGTGTGCTGCACTCGTAAAGGGTTATGTAGAAAGACTGGATGTTTGTGTTATGACTATGGTGCTGATTCGAGCCGAAGATGCCTGACTGTTGGGAGTCACAGATCCATTAGGGAGATGAGTGGTCAAATACAACCTGGTACAGGGAAAACTCAAAGGACCCATCGAGCAAGGATGATGTTGATGCCAGTCTGACGGTCAGAAGTGTGTATTTTAGTGCTGCTGTTCAGGATGAATAGGAAGAAAGACAAAGGATTCGAGAGCCCAAGACCATATAAATTATAAGTATCCATTTTTTTTTAAGTTGCTATACTTGAGACCAATGCATGTTTGAAACAGGCCACAGGCTGATCAGTAATTCAGTAACCTGAGAAGGCTGCAGCTATTGCTAACGGTGTAGCTGGCATTCAGAAAATGTGTGTTGTAGGGGTGTGTTTCATTGTGTAAATCGGCTCATGGACAGTGTGTCTGTCAGCTATGCAGTCTTACAAATATACCTACATTGTGCACTTCAAACCTTGGAGATCTCTCCGGGCAATATCAGCATGACAGACCGTGCTGCTGTGTTTCATTCTTACTGCTGTGTCAAACCCTTTTGACGTAAGGGCTTTTCTATATGTAAAAAAATGCTTGCATTTGCAGTAAGCGGCTTTAAGGAAATTGTCATTTTTACACATCTGTTATATAAGGTTTAACCAGGCTCCAAAGCAGTTGGTTGTGGATTGCAGTGGATCTTTATGTTTTTCTGTTTATACTTCCTTGAATTCTTTATAAATCTGTGACATAAATGTATTTCTAAGTAGCATCATTCATGTTATTGTATACATTTTAATGTCTAGGTAATGTTTGAATTCATCATCTGATACTAGATGTTATCATTCCCTCGTAGGAATTTTTATTGAACTTGTTCAGCTGAAGCAAAGTCACTTTTTAATGCATAGGGGACATGAGTACAAGTATATAATGTGTGATTGGGCATGAAAGTTGAATTATTGCAAGGCTCTATCTTGAGTCATAATTAGCACTACTGTGAAGCGTGGTGAAGATGCCACCTACTACAGAAATAACTTCTAAAGTTTTAAAGAAAAGTTGGAATTACTATTTTATCTTCCTTTTTTTAAAATCAGAATTTTATTTACCAGGAGTATTAATACGTTGTTCAAAACTTAAGCAAATGCATTTGACTTGTTTAAAATACCTGTCTTGATTAATGAAGTCTTATGATATACTACTATTAAAGCACATACTATATCTTTTTACATGTATAGTACCTGCTTACGTAAATTGTGTATGCGAGTCAACTCATCAGGTAAATTTCCCACAGGCCTCTGCAAACATTATGGCTGTGTGCTGTGTCGAATACTGCAGATCACTGAAGTGCTAGAACTTGACTCTGTGCCCTTAGTAGTACTACATTTTTACGCATTTTTACATACTGTTAAGTGGTGTTCGAAAGTGATGTTGTTATCTTCCTGTATTACTCATAATATTCATACTCATGTGATACTATACTTTGATGTTATTTGAACTTTTCTGACCTTGTATGCAATTTCTATTCATTTTTTGTTTTGGACCATGGAAGAGATTTAGACCATCATGAGTTGTCCCTATTGAAATAATTGCAATATGCAGAATTTATCCATACGTATATACATCCTGTATAAGATCTATTAAAAAAAAAAAAAGGGTTAAAATATTATTTTAAATGCAGGTGTTTGTGCAAAGCCATACTTATTTAATTTTTAATTTTTTTCCAGCACAACTCACCAAGTAGTTTGTATCAACAACATAAATTTCCAGAGAAAGTCTGTTGTAGTAAGTATTTCTTAATAAAATGTGTGGAAATTAAAAGTTTGGGTTTTCTTTATGCTTTTAGAGGAAGCAACTGCACACACAAGCAATTATGTTATTCAGCTTCTTTATATTTTATACTTCTTAATCTGATGTCTCTCATAAATTCGTTATTCCTTGAGATGCTTCAAATAAAATACCTTCTAATTGTGAACACTTTAATCTCTGCAAGCAAAAGCTTTCTAAAAGAAGATCACTGCATAATAAATAATATTACAATGCAATTTGCAGTGCAAAATTGATGTTCCACACAGCGTTAGCTGCTGTTAGGGATAATGTTATAGAGTTTTCTTCTAGCTTATATGTGAGTTCACTAGGACTTTGAAGAGGCTTTCACGGTTGCAGGCCTGAGGTCAATGAGAATTTTTGTGAATTTAGATACCTGCCTGAGTGGAATCTGCTTATTGTCTTAAGCTGGGATACCTAAAACACATAATGATACTAATAACTTGAAATCTAGTCAAACGAGGCAGATTATTTCCAGTGAAACAAGCATGATTGTCAGTCATGAAGTTTTCTGTTTAGTTTTGTTTTATTTTACAGCAGGTTTATTTCAGCTGTTAAGCGGTATGAAAGAAAATGTATTCCAGACATCTAAAAGGGCAAACTGATTTTCAACTTACATTAAAAATTAACATTTTTTTTTTACCTATGATTTTCCTTTGAAATGCATTAGTAAGTTTTTTTACATATATTTCTACTTTGAGTGTTGGTAAAGATTTTACAAGAGGTTTTGATTTGTTTTTTTCGTAGGGTTATGTGGAACTGACAATATTTCCCACAGTTGCAAACCTGAATAGAATCAAACTGAACAGTAAACAATGCCGGATTTACAGAGTAAGAGTCAACGATTTAGAAGCAGCTTTCATCTACAACGATCCAACGCTGGAGGTTTGTCACCATGAGTCAAAGCAGTAAGTGATGTGTTTAAAGCTCTGCAATACACCACCTTCAGTTGCTGTGAAGCATGAGCTATTTAATTGTAAGAGCAAGTTGCACCGTGTGATTTCCTAATGATAACTTTTGGCATGGTGACTTCATTTTGGGAACGTATTTGGGCAGTATTTTTGACTCTTATGCTGTTCTTCACAATTTCTTTAACTGTGATTTCTTTGTGGTGTTCTGTAAATGCATTAGAAACTTTATAAACCTACTTTTAGGGTGGATGCCAGTAGTATCCTCAGTGCTTTGGAAAATTTTCCTCCTTTTGCAAAATGTTTTACCTTTGATGGACTTCAGGTTTATCTGTGCCCAACTCTTACCCTCGTTCATTTAAAGACAATTTGATTACATTATTGCAACAATGGCATTTTGTTTATATTTTTGTATAGAACATTTTACAGTGGTACAACTACATTCATAAGAGTGGATTGGTGTTTGTGGGGGTTTTTTTGTGCTTTCCTTTTTTTTGTTTGCTTGGTTGTTTTTTTTATGCCAGCATAGTTGGTTAAATCAGTTGCGTTGCATCAGTATAATATTATGTAAACCAAAACTATCATGTTCTGATAATTTGTCCTCCCAAAAATTGTCCTGATTTTTATGACGTGTAGTGTCAGATTGGATGATCGCTTTTTGTTGCTTCCTATTTTTAAACCTAAGAATATTCCTATAGTATCAAAGTTCTTGGGAATATTTCCCATTTTCCTAATACAATTTTGTAAGAGTTGGTTCCGATTTTATTAAATATGTCTAGATAGCCTCATATATAATTAGCTTATTGCTTTGAAACAAATAATAGGAATAAGGCAAATCATGTGACTGTGTTAAGTTACTAAATTAACTAAATTGGACTACTAAATTAAGATGCTTATTACTGTCCTTTAGGTATTTAGTTGGACTAGAAGCTCTGAAAGGTCCTTTCCAACCTAGGAATTCTGTGGTTCTATTATTTGTTGTGTCCCCTTGGACAGTGATTGCTCTGAGACATTGGCTACCTGAAAAGATGGAGAGGGTTCAGTAAACAGCTTTAGAGAGGATATCACCTTGGTTAATTCATATAGTGGATGAAGGCAGATAGGAACTAGCTTGACTTAGTCTGAAGTAAACTGCGGAGAGTTCATACCATCCTGCTAGTTAGATTTGTGAGAATAGTGACATTCTCGAATGATATAGCTAGATTTGTGAGAGGTTGTCTACCCATTGCCTTGATGACTAGAGCCTTTGAAATGTTTCTTACCCCATCTCAGTTTTCAGTTTAAACCTGGCTTAACTTCTCTGACTGTTGTCTGAGAACTGGAATATTAAAGAGAGCTTTTGTTGTTCCGTTACTGAGATTCAAGTTACGCATCCTTGGATTTCAACTGTTCATGTCAGACATTCTGTGTTCCTTTATTCATCACTTCTGCAAGAGTTTCAGTAATTCAGTTTGCAAATGCAATGTTCATTTGTATAGGATGCTGAAGTGGACGTCAGAGTTTGGAAATTTTGTTTTAGTCCTGATACTGAACGACTTGACTCTATTAATTCTGTAATTAATTCTGTTTTGTGACTTTGTTGTTGTTGCTACTGTTCAGTAAGTCAAAAAGTAAGAATTCTCATCAAGGAGATTTTAGTTGTTCTGAAGAGCTAGAAAGTAAAGCTTTTGGTCTTTCCTAGGGAATCAAACTTTCATTATTTATTAGCATCATAGATGAGCGTATAAATTTATTCACCAGCTGATATTGAAGAGCAATTTTAAAATCATGTAGCTTCCCACATATTTTGGGGAAATGATGTGGGAAGAGACTGATAAAAATCTGCCTTTCTCTGTACCATTCCTTGCCATGAAGTACAAACATTGGTCTTATCACTCTGAGAATGAGCATTTTTCTCCACAGTGTGCTGTTAATTTCAGAGTTAGAAGAGTCCTAGCTAAAATGTAAAATTACAGAACAGGTTCTCTTTTACTTCAAAATGGGACATTTTCTCATATCTATTTTTTGATTAAGAGAAAAACCATAGGCAAATGTTTTCACTAAGCATTTTCTTTTGATTTTATTGAAACTTATGTTCATGTTTTCATACCTTCTTTGTGTTGACTTACTTGAAATTAGAGTTTGTGTGTTTGTTAAAGAACTTCTCATGAAAGTGCTATACATGTTTAACAGTGACTGATAGGAAATCACAGAGTCCTTTAGGTTGGAAAGGACCTATTGAGATCACCAAGTCACAGAATCACAGAATCACAGAATGATATGGGGTTGGAAGGGACCTCTGGAGATCATCTAGTCCAACCCCCCTGCCAAAGCAGGGTCACTCAGAACAGGTTGCACAGGAACATGTCCAGGCGGGTTTTGAATATCTCCAGAGACAGAAACTCCACCACCTCTCTGGGCAGCCTCTTCCAGGGCTCCACCACCCTCAAAGGAAAGAAGTTCTTCCTCATGTTTAGATGGAACTTCCTGTGTTCCAACCCTCTTGCTCCAGCAGGGTCAGCTAGAGCAGGTTGCACAGGGCTGTGTCCAGTGGATTTTGGGTATCATCAAGAATGGAAACTCTGTAATCTCTTTGGGCACCCTGCACAGGCGTTTGATGACCGTCACGGTAGAAAGGCATTTTCTTGTATTCAGGTGGAAATTTAATGTATTTTAACTTGTGTCCACTGACAGGACCAGATGCAGTGGAGACAAACTGAAAGATGGGAGGTTCCCCTCTGAGTATCAGGAAACACTTTTTTACTTTGAGGGTGACTGTGCATTGGGACAATTTTCCCAGAGAGGTTGTGGAATTTGTGTCCTTGGAGGTATTAAAAAGCCATCTTGATGTGCCTTTGGGCAACTGGCTCTAGGTAGTCCTGCTTGAGCAGAGGGGTTGGACCAGGTGACCTCCAGAGGTCCCTTTCAACTTCAGTCATTTTGTGATTCTGCAGTAATTGAATCCTGACTAACTTAAGGAAGATATGAGATTGGAGCAGTATTTAAAATTATCAGTGAGAACTCTGTTATGCTAAAAAAGACAACAGGAGAAATAATTCTATCATTTTGTGGAGAAAATTAGTTTCTCTCCTTAGTGTCCTAATGGAACAGTGGAATATCATCCTTCTTTTTATTCAGAGAAGCAAATGAAATTTGAGGACAGTGCATGCAAAGTGAGATACTGTCTCTGGGCTACTGTGGCCTGCGGTTTTCATTGCTGCAGATTTTCACGTTGCTATTCAAGCCTATTAGAAAGTCTCTGTATTTCTTAACTCCTGTGTTACTCCCCATTATGAAAGACAGAGTTCATCAAATATTCCTAACGAAAAACTACTATGCCTCTTTTCTGTACCTCGGAAATCAAAGGCTTACCTGGGTTGCACAGTATTTAGACAAGTTGTGTATTTTTTTCCATTGAAATACCTGGGCACAACTGGGTATTGAGCATGATGGTAGCTAAGTTTTGATAAAATACAGCTTCTCTGCTCTTAAGGCAGGATTGCAAACAGAAATGCTAGAAATCTAAAAATTCTAGAATTAGTACCAAGAAAAAAATCATCTGTGGGTTTTGCCTGCCCTTTTTTACAAAGTACTGCTTCTAGAAACAGTAGAGATTTGTAGTACTCTTTATATCTAATAATCTGGTCATCTCTTCCATGTCCTTGTTTGTTATGGCAAGTTTAGTGATAATGTCCTTTGTACCTTTGCAGCTGAACTTGGTATATCAGTTATTTTGAACAGGGTTAGTTATCTTTTGCATGATTTTCTTCAGTAAGCTATTGAACTAGTAAATGTGAAATGAAGGTGGCTCTTGTCAACCTGTTTATTTAAAATAATTTGTTTTACGTCTTCACCTTTTCATGTGGTGCATAGCAAATAAAAAAAACCCACATTTTAAGATTTTATATACAAATGTTTTCTTGCATTTGATTTTGCTTTTCATTATCTTTGTTTCTGAAAGAATACATAAGATATACAGAAAGATTTGTTAATTTAATGGGCTCTTTCCTACCTTTTTAATCACAGTTAAAATACTGTGAAGACTTCTTACTCCCTTAGCAATAGCATTCAGTTAAAACCTGACAATTCTGTATTTGAAGCCACTGTAATTATTTCTTTGGGAAGACTTGCTCCAGCATCTGTGGCTTGAGAGCTTATGTTTGCTGATGTGAGATGAAGGTCAAGTGAAGTGGTTAATTGTTCGTGTTGTGCATATTTTGGCATGCAAAAAAACAAGAGGGTTGAGAAAGTCAAGATTAAAGAGAGCTTTATCTCTGAAATACAAGCAGCACCAGCTGAAAATGTTTCTGTCTCACCATGATGTCCTCTGCTGCTTTTTGGGTGAGATCTATCAGATCAGCTCTTTGTGTTCTGAATTTGAACATTTAACTTGTTTTCAGTTCAAGCAACACTTCTAGATTTTGTCATCTGTTGATGCAAAAATATTGACATGTGGTCTTTGTCATTTCACATTTTCAGTGTTGCACAAGGTGACACGGTATTTTTTGGGTCTTGTGTATTGTCACTTCTGTTGAATGACGAAAACACCCTTCTATAAACTCATAGTTATTCTTTGGAGGAAATGTTAGAAACCTTTAGTTAGTGCAATAAATGTGTTTTCATCTTTGACACCATCACCCAGGTGGCAACTGAAAGAACATTTAAAGTTTTATCTAGAAATGAAGTCAGTCTTCCATCTTGTAATTTCCTTCTGAGGCTTCAGGACATGATAGATTTTTCACACTGGAATACATGGACGAACTTAGATAATTCTCCCTGACTGAGCATACATCTGAACAGCACTGTAAGCTATAAAACAATTCACATAGTTTTACCATGTGTACACAAGGTGGCAGAGAATCCCATTTTACTCGTACTTTTAAGGAAGAGTTTGAAATCTTGTGAAGGCTGCAAATAGTGTTGGTGAATGTCTGTTTGGGTCTTGTCTCACAGCTGCTGTTGTTGAGCATTACAAACGCCTCTGTCCTCCTCATCTTCCCTGTTTTCTTGTAAATTGTCGCTTTCTCAATTTTACCAATAAGAGAGAAGTGGGATTTATTTTTCTGGACTATAATGTGCAGAAATCTGACAGCGTGTGTTCTGACTACTGAGACAGCTGCTTGTATCTCAGCCCCTTTTATGTTAAAACAGGCACAGGAGATCTCTCTTTTCTTAATCCTAAGGGTAAGATTGTAAACTGTTATACAGCCACAGCAAAAGTTTGGAGGTTTGGTATGTGATAAGCGAAGTTTGTGATGATCCTACTGTTGCCTGGTTGTGTGCTTCACGTATCTGTGTGATAACTATGGTGCAGGGTTGAGAAGTTACTGCATTTTATTATTACTTCTGCGTAAAGAAGATGCATTTTTTGTACAGCTCACTAATGCACATGTAATGCTTTTCTGTGCATAGGTATGTAAATACAAATTCGGTGTAATTTTAATCTTCAGCAGTGTATTCACTAGTTCAGCTTTTTCTTTTTAACTCGAAGCCTGTAGTTTTTAAACATTAAAAATATGAAGATGTTTTGATACTTTTCAACTTCACCATTGCTTTAGTTACAAACAGTAGAAAGGTGTGAGGGAGCAATGTGGTAGTCTTCAGGGCATGTCTTGCAATATTCTGGCTTCTTCTGAAAATCAAGCCTTTAGACTATGCACAAAAGAGAAAAATTACTGGTGAACTGAGCGTGCGTTGTTTTGCTGCAGTAAATAGCTTTCCTTTCTGCTGGTCTGATGCTTATCTAGTTGTAAATTCATGGTAATACTTTGTTACAAATAAACAGAAGTGTAGACAACTTTTGAAGAAAGAGATGCCAAACTCTGAACCTTAGGTAAGAAGGAAAATTAGGTTTTTCAGTGTGCCTAAGATTCAAATAATCGCCTTATTAATACATTACACATATGTGTACATTTTTTATATCTTATAGATAGTGTATTTATGTCATATATTTTGGGATTGTACTCCAAAACCACGTGCCGATTGTCTCTGGGAAGCAAAGTAGAATACTAAGTGAATTACAGGGAATGAAGAGTAGTGAAATACATGTGGGTCAAAGAACTTATTTTGCCTACTTGATGTAAAGTACTGCAACAAGAAAGTGTTTTATAGAGAATATGTTTGGGCTGTGCAACAGTTAAGTAGTGCTGCTGCAGCTCATAGTGAGAGATGCTACAGAAAGTTCACGTGGAGGTATTTGGAGTCCATGGGTAGCTTTAAAAAATAAGTTCCTTTATTTCCAGTCAGTCAATACACACGCATTTGGACTATAACTAACAGTGTTTTGGGTGAATTCTGATAGTAAAATGTATCTCTACGAGGAAGAAAACATGAATGCATATTACTTTTTCATTGTCAGTCTACACTTAGCATTAGGAAAATTTATCTGTGCTCCTTGGTCTGTAACTTTTGGCATGTGCTCTGTTTTTTCTTAAAATGGCCATATCCGGTTCTTTAAGAATAGTTCAACCTATGAAAAAATTAATCTTTGGTACTAAGCCTTTAGTGGATTCCTTTTACAATGAATCACCCATTTGAATTGGAATACTTAACAAAAATAGAAATATCAGAATAGACTGTTTTCCATAAAATGTTAAGCCCTGTGGAATCTACCTTTCTTGCTGTAAAATCATAACCTTTTCCTGTCTGTGAACCCATTGATGTTTGAAGCGTAACCACAAGCTCATCACAATCCTAAAACTTGGAAAAAATTCTCACTGATATATTGGAAAGGGATCCCCTGTCAGTAATAGTGAATTTTCAGAACAACTTCAGATTAAAATTGAAATCTTTGTGACTTTACAGTCTAACAGAATGTTACTGTTGTTTTCTGTTGCTAGTTTCTTTAATTGCTAAGGCAGTTTTTAGTCAGGCAGTCTTTTTCTAAAGAGAGTTTTTCCAATGGTATTTTGTTTGCCTTCCTAGGATGTCATTTGAAGACAGCTTAAAGCAACATTGGTTGGGGTGGTTACGATCCCATTGACAGTCTCCTGCGCCTCAGAAGTAGCACTTCTTTGACCCCTCAGTGTGTCAGGGAGCTAAGCAAACTGAAAGCTGTCTGCCAAAAAAACCCTTTCTTTTTTTTCCGTTTGGCACTTTCAGCTGCATCACCACAGGGTCAGATGAACAGTAGTCTCCTTAATGAGTGAGGGAATGTGTGGCTGAGACCCAGAGACAGCACATCAGCTGGAGTTTAAGTTGGGTTGAATTGTTCTGGAACCATAGATGAAGTAGTATATTCTGGAGTACAAATTCAGCCTTGTGCTTTTAAAACATCTTGGCATTTAATCCTATCTTCAGGTATGCTTCAGGTATGAAAAGAAAAAAATGGTTATGTATTAAAACTTGGGGTTTGGGAGTTTCTGTGCTCATATGCTCCCATTTGCTATTCACGTCCTATTTTCAGAAGCTTCCAAGCAAAGTAGACAAGTTTACTGCTCCTAACATTCTCAGTCTTGGTAATGGTGCCAGGGAATTTGTACACTATTATTGCCAAAGATCAAGAACTGCATGAAAATATGTTCTCAATGTATTTCAGTGTTTTAGCAAAGTTTTTTAGATGTGGAAGGCTAGGAATATAAGTGTGGTGTTTGACATACCTAGACTTACAGGATGACGCTGGCATGGTTAAGTACCCTTTATTCTTCCAAATTAGGTACTGCACTTCAGTCTGAGTGCTGTTTTCCCTGTGGGTGGTGAATAGAGAATGGTTAGATGAAAGTAAAATCCTGAAATGAGATCATGTCTGCTTTATGTGGACTTCAGATTCCATGGAAGAGCGAAGCCCGCACCCAAAAGTTAATTTATTCCATTTTAGTGCAGTAATCCTGCATGTGGGTCATGGCAACCCCTGGTATCAATACAGCCTGGGAGATGAAGGGGTTGAGAGCAGCCCTGATGAGAAGTATTTGGGGATGAAAAGCTGGACGTGAGGTGGCAATGTGTGCTTGCAGTTTAGAAGACCAACTGTATCCTGGGCTGCATCAAAAGCAGCATGGACAGAGGGTCAAGAGAGGGAATTCTGCCCCTCTACTCTGCTCTGGTGAGACCCCACCTGGAATACTGTGTCCAGCTCTGGAGCCCCCAACATAAGAAGGTCATGGACCTGTGGGAGCGGGTCCAGATTAGGTCCACAAAAACGATCATAGTGATGGAGTACTTCTCCTGTGAAGACAGCCTGAGAGAGTTGGGGTTGTTCAGCCTGGAGAATAGATGGCTTCTGGGATACCTTATTGCAGCTTTCTAGTGAAAGATGGAGACAAACTTTTTAGCAGGGCCATTTGCAATAGGTCAAGAGATAATGGTTTTAAACTTAAAGGGTGTAGATTTAGACTAGATTGAAAGGAGAAATTTTTTACAATGAAGGTGGTCAAACACTGGAAAAGGTTGCCCCATCCCTGGAAACATTTAAGATCAAGTCGATGAGGCGCTGAGCAACCTGATCTAGTTGAAGAAGTCTGTGCATGTTGCAGGGGCGTTGGACTAGATGGCCTATAGAGGTCTCTTCCAACCCAAATTATTCTGTGATTCTCTGGTAGTTTTATTATGACTCTGCCCCCACAGTGGTTGAATTCATCAGTGGTACCTAAATTCTGGAAAAGAAGGTGATCAGTAAGTCAAACACTTTTTCTTCAGGTATAGAGTTATGCAAGTTTTTGGGGAACTCTGTACTTAAGAAAGGTTTTGCTCCTGTGTTTTACACCCTTTAAAAATCCATTTTGAAAAAGTATAAAAATTATCACATGAAGATGCAAAAGCAAGGTTATATTTGTACTTGAGTGGTCATCCCCCAGTATCTGAATACGTTAAATGATAAGAAAATAGCATCCTGCTCATAACCACTTTAGCAGTGAACTTATGCGTGTTCCTGCTCATTTCAGTAGAGAACAGTTAATATACATCATAACTGAAGTAATGGTATGATTTTGCAATGAAACGTGCAGTCACTTAGCATCTAACATGTAGTGGCTTAAACAGCTCAAAC
Organism: Nycticryphes semicollaris; assembly: GCA_013400055.1. NCBI lineage: Eukaryota > Metazoa > Chordata > Aves > Charadriiformes > Rostratulidae > Nycticryphes > Nycticryphes semicollaris. The sequence continues at coordinate 571,319 of VXBJ01007310.1, forward strand.
CTGATTATGAACATTTCTGTCTGTCTTAAATGAATGGTGGTAAAACTTAAAAAAAATTGTCCTGATCTTTGGGGACTAGAAGCATAATACATATTTCTGTGTTTGTGTATTAAGACCAAAACTCTAGCATCTAATATTTTATATGATATTTCCAAGTACATAAAATAAAACTATTCCTATTCATCAAGCTAAGAAGAGGGAAAATACCATTGCCAAGCTAAAATCTTACTACATTTAGAAGAGCAACATGAAAGCAAAACTGCAATATGTGAGGAGGCAGATCTTCAAGACAGACACAATAAATACGCAAACTTAATCCAAAATTTTCCACAAAAAGAATTTTTAATTTCTGTTCCAAAAAATGTAAATATTACTCTTATTGGGAATGAAAGAACACTGAGCATTTCTAATTTAATTTATTAGTGATAATTACCATTTAAGTCTTTTTTTATCATAGGTCACTTCTGTAAGAGCCTAGTTTTAAGTTCTGGTTTTTGAAATGTAATCTTTACTCCTTCTTCTTCCCTCCACTCCTGTAAAAACAAAACAAAATACTTGCTTGAACATGCACCATGAAATCCAGTATAGAAATCATGTAATTTCCAAAGTTGTTTCTTGTCGTCCAGCGTGTGATTTAAGAATTAACTGGGTATTTCTGACAGGAGGAATCTCAACTATTTTTCCAATGCCTACGCTGCCGCAGTCAGTGCTGTGGACCCAGATGCTGGAAATGGAGAACTCTGCATTAAGGTTCCATCGGAGCTGTGGAAACATGTTGATGGTAAAGTAAAGAGACCATACTGAAAGCTTAATTTAAGACACCATAGGGTTCTTAGCTTCAAGTTTGCATATGAAGGTAGTAGTTTTAAATAAATAGAAGTAGCATGACATTATTTTATGAAATGGTTGTTACTGTTTCCTTTTTCCTCATCCATATCTTTCCAGTTGAAGGCTGAAAAATACTTTCACACTTCTTGGTAATATGGAGAAGCGGTTGCAAGGTTTCTTAAACACTTCTTACAAACAAACTCTTGGGTAGTCACAAGCCTACTGGGATATTAGATCCTGAAATAAGTAACTGGTTTAAATAAATCACTCTCCAGTGTTGATTATTTTCTTACATGGATTTTATTAGTTTCCTGTATTGTTTTCTTGTGTGGTTTTATCAGTTGTTCCTGTGTATTTATGAGATCTGTGAGGGAATAATAACAACTGTATCATGAAGCTGACTCATGCTGTGCTGTCAGATACACCTTAATGGGAAAGACATTTTTTTTACTTTGATTTTTTTTAAGTTCCTGTTGTCTTACTTGCAAGTATAAAAGGGAAAATATTCAAACAGGTATAATTCTTCTTTTCAAAGTCTGAATGCCAAAATATGGTGAGACTTGTTGGATAAATTTGACCATATGCTTGAATTTCTTTTTTTTGCCAGTCTATTCATAGGTGAGATTTCTGTGAAACTAAACCAAAGCAAAGACACTTAAGTTACAGGAAAAGCTTTAACTATAATAAGAGGTTTTAAGAAACTGCAAATGACAATAACATGTCTTTTAAGAATGTGCCTACTACTTGCAATTTTTGTAGAAAATTATTTCAGCAAGGTACAGAGGAGATTATGGTTAGGGTACAATCAGTGTATAAAGATTCTTTACTGTTGGGGAATTGGAAATGAAATGCAACCCCAATTGCATTTTTTGATAATTAATAATTATTCTTATAAATTCTTATCCTGTAAGTTAAACTTTATAGGTCAGTTTTCTAAGCTTTTGAGCAGGGCTTTGTAAGTGGACCGTGAGGTTGATGAGAATGAAGTAAACGCATCATCTTGAAGGACCAAAAGTCCCAAACTGAATGATTATTCTGGAATAACTTTCATGTAAGTTGTGTATATTTACTCTAATTTTGCTCTTGGTCCTGCAGAGTTAAAAGTCCTGAAGGTGCATATAAACTTCTCTCTGGATCAGCCAAAAGGGGGCCTTCATTTTGTAGTACCCAACATGGAGGGCAGCATGGCAGAAAGAGGGGCTCACGTTTTTTCATGTGGTTATCAAAATTCTACAAGGTAAGAAAACTATCTGAATGTTAGACTGTATTTCCAATTTAATCTCAAGGTGTAGGAAATACAAATAATTTGTTTGAATTCTTAAAAGTTTGAAAAAAATCTAAAACTTAACTTATGCTTGACTGGAGTTTACCAATGGGATCTAATGATTAGGAATTAGGATTTCTAGTCTTTATAGCTCAGCAGGAGGTAACGGCAAAGAAAGTTGTAGTGCTTTATAAAATTAATGTCTAGTAGGAGTCAGCATGTCAGCATTCAAAGTATTTAAGAGTCTAGTTTAGAACTTCAGAAAAAAAATCATCTGTAAAAAAGAAAGTATAATTGTTAATTGTGATTGTTAACCATTTTCCCCCCAATCCTAATTTCCCTAGATTTTGGTTCCCTTGTGTTGATTCATATTCTGAGCTGTGTACCTGGAAGCTTGAGTACACTGTAGATGCTGCAATGGTGGCTGTTTCAAACGGAGATTTGGTGGAAACTGTCTACACCCACGATATGAGAAAGAAGACTTTTCATTACATGCTGACTATTCCAACTGCAGCTTCTAACATCTCCTTGGCAATAGGACCTTTTGAAATCCTTGTTGATCCATACATGCATGAGGTAGTAACCTTCATAGAGGCCTTCATTATTTATTTTTTAGAAATAATTAGTGACTATTTTTATGTTGCAACCAATGTATATTTGATCAAATATGGGTATGTCTAGATATGAGCTCCATTAATGCAGTTATATGATAAAACTTGTCTAGAAATGACTGTATTTAAGTTTATCTCCAAAGTAAAGCCTTTGAATGAACAGCAGTTTCATTTATGCTTATATTTATGGGGCTAATTTATGTGGAGTTGGTAAAAGCGTATTTCTCAAAATTGTTTAAATGCATCCTGTTGCTGGTAATATATGAAAATTATTGCTACACAATTGAGTGGGATTCTGAATTAAATTTGACCTTGAGTTTTCATTCTTAACAGGTTGTTGCCATAATGTTGAAGTCCACCAGTTTATATTTACATCTGTAGTTTCAGATTGCATAAGGATGGACTTGGCAGGCAGGTTAAGTTATTGGTTTAGTGTAAGGACTGGCCTGTATATTCTTCTTTTGAGAGCATGATAGGAAAATTCTGGGAAATAGCTATATATTACTTGATCAAAAGTCAAACATCAAAATACAGTCCTCAGCAATTGTGTTCTGTTCACTTTTATGGCTGAGAAAGATAATAGCTGTTAAAAAAAAATAATCAGTTGTTGATATTTTAAATGCCAAACTGATAGATTTCTGTAGAGTTTGACTTCTATAGAGATAACTTGTATCATGCTCAACTTGGTTCCTGTGTAGTTACTGAAGTCAATGTTGTTGGTTGCATCATAATTTTGTGGAAAAAACGGTAATATCAAAGGTTACATGTAGTTTTAACTGTAACGAGTAATCTAAACAGTAACGCTGCTTGACAGATTGGAAACTAGCTATTTCTTTAATGCATAAAAGAGAAGTATTCTCTCTAAAAACATTAGATTACAAAGTCAAAGAAAAATGTTGTGTTTTAAATGATAAACATGGCTAGGTAGGCATTGTTATCATGCATGTCTGCTAAAAATTATTTTCCTGTTGTTGCTCTCACAGTTAAGATGGACATCTTGATGGACTTTTTCTTTTGCCATAATAGTCTTTATCACAGCTTGAAAATGCTTTATTTTCCCTGTTAAATTTACAGCAGCTATATTTGTGTTGTATAGTTTTCTCAGTTATGTAATATACTTGATATTTATGGATTTAAATAATATTTGGCAGTCTTGTACCGAATTTTCCTTTGTTTGTAGGTGACTCACTTTTGCTTACCACAACTTCTCCCATTGCTCAAACATACCACGTCATACCTTCATGAGGTGTTTGAATTTTATGAGGAGATTCTTACCTGCCGCTATCCATACTCCTGTTTCAAGACTGTTTTTGTAGATGAAGCTTATGTTGAAGTAGCAGCTTATGCATCCATGAGTATTTTCAGGTTAGTATTTGAGAAAATGACACCTTCTAAATCCACAAGCCTCGAAGCCCTAGATGTAAGACTATTGAGAAATAGCTGAAGGTAGTTTTGGGCTCTCTAGTTTGCAAAGACTGGATTTTGTTGACCTTATGGCCTTTTAAAACCATTTCCAATTTTACCTGTTAGAGTTTTATCTTCTTTAAGGAAAAATTGACATTGGTTTTTATTCTGAATTAGAAATGCCATACATGAAATATTTAAGATCATATTAAGGGCAGAAATTTGATTGTTTAATTCTTTTTCAGCTGGGGTAGGGTACCAGGAATCCGAAAGAGTTTCACTGGTTAAAACAAACTACTTTGACTCTGCACAAACAGATAATAATAGCAGGACATCTCCCTGTGTTAACAATAATTTTTAAAAAAAGTTGCTACCTCATTGGAAAACCAGTGAAGGAATGAATTGATTTGATTTGGCTCTTAAAGCAAGGTCTCTGTTTTCTTCTTTGGAGCTGGTGCTTATATTGTGTTATTTTCTTTTTATGGGCATCCAGCACAAATCTCTTACACAGTGCAATGATTATAGATGAAACTCCACTGACAAGGAGGTGCTTAGCACAGGCCCTGGCCCAGCAGTTCTTTGGATGTTTTATATCCAGAATGTCCTGGTAAGTATTTTCACATTGTAATTCTAGAAAATGGGGAAAATCTAGGAACTCAAATTTTAAATTTCATGTTGCATTTTATTAGAAGAAGAAGTGAAACAGTAAGTTCAAAAGAAAGAGGTGGGGAAGGGGAGAGGGGGGAGGAAAAATAATAAATCCAGCTCAATGAAATTAAAATCCTTGAGGTCTGGAGGGTGTTTTTGTTTTAAAGGAGAATGTGAGATATAAAGGTTCCAGAGACTGTAGAGACTGAATATGTCTTCTCTCAGAAATTATTCCTACTGAATACTGTCGTGTGCATTGGCACCTGGAAATTTTAGAAGGCAGACTTTTGTATGATCAGGAAATTTCTGTCAGATATCTGGGACGAAGAAGCGTACCCTCCGTAGGAAGCACTTGTGGAGCACAGAATTAATAAATTATGAAGAAGTTTAGGAGGGGGAATGCAGAGATTAATGTCAAATGGGCACATTCATTGGTAAACTGCCTATAACGCCATCTCTCATAAAGTCTCCCCCAACTGGCTTTTACAGTTCTGATCAGTATTTATTTTAAAGCCTTTTGCATACACTTTATGTATTAGGGACAAAGAGTCCATTACTTTTTTTCATGGCAGAAGTATATGTCCTAGAATATATTGGCTTCAAAAATAGGAAATGATCATGTTTTAAATTGATGGTTGTACTATTATAATTTCTCTTGCTCTCTTCCTTATTTCTAGCCTACTTCCATGGAGAAGGCAGTTTTTTCCTCCCTCATGATGACTCCCTTTTTTTTTTGTGTCTTTTTTTTATTCACTTCATCATACCCTGTGTCATTCTTGTGTTTAGAATTCTAGTTCATGATAATTTTGTAGTTTTTGTCCATATTTTTCTCTCTTAGAACATAAATCTCAGAAGAGGCGTTTAAATGGATGTCCGCCAAATTGTGAGATAGGTATTTTGTCTACTTGCTGTCCAAATCTTCTGCATTGCATTGAGAAGTTTATCAAGAAATTAAGATCATATAGATTAAAGGTTGTTTTAACTTCAGTGGCCATTTTTATTGTTACTGCTTCAGCTAAAATTGTTTGGGTTTATGTTTTAATCTGGGCTTCTGTGGTAAAAGTTCAGTTTTCTCTGGCTTTTCAGTTTCATCAGTCCCATCCAGGTGCCAAGTTACATAAATTGGTTCACAGCTCATCAGACTCCTATTGACTTAGAGAAGTTATATAACCTGCTGAAATTTGTGGCTATTTTGAGCTGGTCAAAAATACCATCCCTTACAAAATACCTTCTCAAGTGCTACAATTTGTGCTTCTTTCTTATTATAGGTCAGATGAATGGGTGCTAAAGGGAATCTCTGGTTATATTTATGGCCTTTGGATGAAAAAAACCTTTGGTGTTAATGAATATCGGCACTGGATTAAACAGGTAACAACATAATACTAGTATTTTCTATATCTTTCAGGCATTTACATCAAATAAAACGCAATATAAAAGCAGACAATAATACAGTTTTGCATTGCAATCTGAAGAAATCTTTAGTAGCAACAAAACTTAAAACTGAAATATTTTTACTACCAAGGAAAACCACCAGACATACTAACCACAATATGTTTCTGACTGCCTTATGAATAATAATTTTCATTGTCTGTTTGTAAAATTAGTTTTACTCGTTTTGTTTGGGCTTTTGCACAAAAACAGGAGGAAAAATTCAAAAAAGATTGTACTTTTTTAACACTTAGAATAGAATATGGGATTTATAAGGAGATCTATTTAGCGCATTTGTTGTTCTGTGATGGCCACCCGTATAGTTCAGAAGGTCTCCAGTGTTAGCTTGGATCAGTAGTGGATCTTTTAGTATCATTTAAGTATTAAATGAAACAATAAAAAATCCCTATTGAAGAGATTTTTTTTTTTTCCTTGGAAAAGAAATTTCTGATTGTGCCTTACGTATCCAAATGCAATGCTCTGGGGCAGGTGCTTTCTAGTGAGAGCAGCAATGACTCCTCAATTTTTACCAGTAACTTGCAGTCAGAGAAAAATGTATAGGTTCTTCCTCTCATCACATTCTCTGACTCATCCTATTCCAAAGACTAGATTCCTAACCCCATGGGCTCCATTTATATCCCAGATTGAGGTGGGGACCCAATGTCATATCCTTATTTGCCTAATGCACATTCAGCTCACCAGTCGTGAGATGACTATGCTAAAGGTGTGGGTGCCAGAGACAACAGCAGAACTGGATGAAGGTCTGTCTTGAGAGTTCATTGCTGCATGCAGGAGAAATTGCTTCTGGATATTAGTTGCTCATGTTCTTCCCTATAAGATAGCTAAGTGCTTACACACAGAACTAAGAGGTGCTACTCTTGAAGCCTTCAGTTCTGCCCTTATGGCTTTGAAAGTTTTACCGATGTATGAAAGTGCGTAAGTTGATACGAATCAATAAATATCAATACATATCAGTGTTTGGAAATTCCTTAACCAACATTGGGTTTCAGACATAAATTCACTCTCCCTAAGCTCAAGCTGACCCAATTTGATTTGAAAGCCATGTTGACTGTTGGGTGACAGTGAGCCCACGTGAACATCCTGCCATGGGCCCACAGCACCACACAAATTCAAACTTATGGTCCAGTTCTAAAGCTGGCTTCTGTCTGGCTTGGGCATGGGGTCAAGGTGAGTTTCGGTGTGCTGCAGCCTACTGTGTAGGTACACCCAGTGTTACTTTCCACTGCAAGGAAATGGTGATCACCTTTATTTTTTTTTTGATCAGATACAACTAATTTATTTAAAAATAATACTGTGTAGATATATTGTAGTTAAATGTTGTTGTATGTTGACCCACAATCCAGACCTAGAACAAGTATCGACTGCTGATTACTGCTGTTTTGTTATTGTTTGCCATGCTGAAGGAACGCCCCTGATTTTAAAATTTGTGTTGGTAAACAAATTGGATAAGAAGGTATAGCTTGAACAATGATACAAAAAGCTTTTCTATCTTATTTAAATAATCTCTCTCTTTTTCAAAACCATGCTTGCTTACATATGTTGTACTTTTTAGGAGTTAGATCAAATAGTGGCATATGAACTGAAGACTGGTGGAGTTTTACTGCATCCAATATTCGGAGGAGGAAAAGAGAAAGACAAGTATGTTTATTTAAGCCACAAGTCATTACAAAGTATGTTTTTATGGGGCCATTAATATATGCCTTGGGTGTGTTGCATAGGACAAGGCCAAAGGCTGAAGATCTTCAGCTTCCCAAGGCATGTATTGCCAGTCTCATAAAGTACATCTTGAGTTTATAGTATCACTGCTTTATTTTTCTTTCACTGTAAATCTTGAAGGAAATTAAGTGTAATGAATGTTTTTTTCTGCTATTACGAAACTACTTTTTAGTAAGAGGATAAGAGAGAATGAGGAGGCAGAATTTTGACCTGATTTATTTCTGGAGTGGTTAGTAATCTTCAGACTTCTTACAGTATCATCGGTTTTCTTTTTCTTTGCTTTTTTTTTTCTTTCTACTCTCAGTTACCACCTTACAATCTTATATTGAGATTTCTTAATCACCTGGGGGAAAAAGGTATTAGATCAGTGATCTGTGAAGTAACTGTGAACTGGCTGGGTGTGTATTTTCCCCGATAACTTCCTCTTCTGTATCAATCGTTTAGGATTTTTCTCCTCCCCTTGTCTGTGGTACTCCTGTACTACCCACTGATTAGTACTAACCACTGAAGGTAGAAAAGTATTACTAGAAGTCATATCAGTGAGTTTGACCCAGGTTTCAATGACAGCCTTTTGCTGGGTTTTTCTTTTCTTGAATACGTTAATCTAGTTATGACACAGCCTCGCAAAGAGTTGCTTTTTGGGAAATCAGGACTGCGAGGTTGGTCATGTGCAGGTGGAGTGGGATAATACATGAATTTCTTAAATCTTCTCTGCAGCACAAGTCCCTGAATTGTGAAAATACAATTGGGATTGTCTGCAGCGGCGGTTCTCCTGCATTTGCGTGTGTGCAAGTCCAGGTTTTGTTCATTTAAAATTAAAACTCTGAATTTAGAACGGACTCAAGTATAGAAAATTTAAAATTTGAGTAGGAATCTCTTTTTGAGAGATGAAAAAAGAAGAAAGTGTTTTCTGAAGTCAGGAATAGGACATACTGACTAGTTTCCCAGCCAGGTTGAATCCTGAACAACTCCCGTATTGACAGTCACAGATGCAAGTTGTGTGTGAATGCCAAGTCATTGCTCGGTTTTGCACATCTGCCCACGATGGATTCTAATTTAGTTCACTGCTCTGTTCTTTCAAGTAGTGAAGCAGACCCAGACCCTTTTGTTACGTGTATCTCTGAAAAGCAAGTTACAGCTAGCAACATTCATTTTAGACATCCTATTGGTGATCTTGTCTTTTTTCTTAAGGAAACTTTTGGGTACCAAATTAGGTTGTGTCTGTCTTTTCAGCTGGCGGCATTACTATTTGGTGACATACTCCCATAAAAAGAGAAATTAAATTCAGATTAATAGGATCAGGTGAAATTAGAGAAAAAAGGCACATATTAAAGAAAAAGAAAATTGACTAAAAAAAAGTCTCTTTGTAACTGTTACTTTTATTAGTTTTACTGTATGTCCTCTATATTTGAACACAACTAATTGAAAAAAATGCTCTTTTAATGCTCTTAAATATATCCTCCCTCCTAGTGATGTATCACTGTTAGACACTGTACATCTGTTTCACTACATTATTGTATCACTGTATAATAATAGTTAATCATAATGCCACTTAAATATAAATTACAACTTGCTGGTTCTTGCAGATTGCAAAGTTTCCCTGTATGTAAATAAAGTATATGTTCCTGACTCAGGGAAATGATCTGTATTTAGGGAGGTATTTTCCTAACCATGTCTAAAAAGTTTCTCTGCGGTGTATTTTTTGCTTTGTTGTGGTTGTTATGATGTGGTTTCCTGCCAAGTGTATTTGCAGTACAACAGTCCCAATTAATAATAAACTGAAGAAAAAAACAGGTTAATTAATAATCTCATTTTTCAACTAAATTAGAAGCAGAATACAGAAAGAAATCACTGGGAAAAAGGAAGTTCTTTCAGACACGTGAATTAATTTCTATGCAAAACACAGGTCTCACAGAGTCTCCCTGTTTATGTCTAGTGAAACATAAACACTACTCTCCAGAACATTTACTTTAAAACTGAAAATCCTGCAGTCTGGGAAAATGAAATAAAGGAAACTCCAGGTTACCTGCTGCATGGATGACAGTTTCAAAACAGAGCTTTGTGTTTGTTACATTTTAATTTTGTGTTCTCCCCTCTCAGATTCTTAGTCTCTACAGCCTTTGATTGTGCTGCTACCATCCTGTGTAAAAATTAAAAACATCAATAAATGTATGTAGATATATTTCAGGTGGAAAAAGCATATTGAATAGGCCATCCAGAGAGTTAGTTGAGTTTCCATCTCTGTAGACATTCAAAACCCATCTGGACATGTTCCTGTGCAGCCTGCACTAGGAGCACCTGCTCTGGCAGGGGGGTTGGACTAGCTGATCTCCAGCGGTCCCTTCCAACCCCATATCATTCTCTGATTCTGTGACATGTTTATGTTGAACAACTGGAGTGTGTCCAGGAGTGTGAGCATTATGAATTTCCATGGAAAAGCTTGTTCAGTTTTCACTGTGACAAAGCTTTTAGGTCCATATTACTAATTTTAATTCTCATTTGATGACAATTCAATAAAAGTTTTAGAAGTCTAATGACTGATGAAAAATATGCAGAATAAATGTATTAATATTGAATTAACTTGTCTCAGTTTTGATTTGCAGTTAAATAATGTAACCAGTACCAAAATCAATCAACACTTAGTAAATTTAAGAAGGCCAAGAATGTGGGTTCTGGCTTGGCTGTAATTTTCAGAAAAGAATTTTACCAAAGTCAATCAACTGTATAATTTGAAGCTGGATAAGTAGTTTTATCCTGAAACCAAATCATTATATAATGTCTGAACCACAGCCTCAGTTTCCTCCTTGCATTTCAATTCTCTCATAGTTGCTAACCCTTCCCTACCTCAGAATAGCAAAGTATCTGACATAAAAGGACAGTTTTGGTAAGAACTTTAACAATTGCTTACCAATTAGAAACAGCAAGTAATAAACCTCAGTACTTTATTTATATATTGAGTCTAACTAAGAAGGATAGCACTTGCTTAAATTCTTTTTCTGTCTTCTTAAGATGTTTAAACAGACATCCGTGAGTAAGTTCAAGGGAGTCTCCCAGTAAATAGAAGGATGGAAAAAATACTCAGGCGTTGCAGCTACCTTGATTCTTGAAACTTAAGAGCTGCAGATAAAGAGCCAGTGCTGGTACTGTCCTGGTAGAATGCTTCTCACTGGTATACGTCTCTCAGCTGCTTAGAAAGATTGGTCAAAGTTTAAATGGTTTGTTTCACGGGTCTTTGATGGTTCTGGAAGATCAGTCTTTTCCTGAGGTAGCTGGTGTGAAAGATGAGGCTCACAGTGGTTACCATGAATTACCTCATAGTGTTTTGCTGTGTCTTCTTCTAATAAACTCTTTGGATAAATCAAGTTCATGGTCCGTCTTGAAATGATTTAGTTAGTTTAGCTATAAGGGAGAATGACAGGGAAAGAAACCAATTTTGAGCCCAGAAATATTAAGCAGCTGGCATTTTCTGTGTCACAGTTGCTAGTTTGTGATTCTCCGCTAACCAGCCTAAAATTAGTTTGTATTCCTGCTCCTTAAGAAGTTGGTACCACATGAGTTTGGTCCAGTTTCTTACAATGTTTGCTATTTTTTCATGGAAAACTCAAGTGTCCAGTGAAAAGAACTGAAAGAAAAAGCATAGCACAACAAAATACAGTTGCCACAGCCTTAGTTCCTCAATAAAATTAAGCCAGGCATCTAATTATTGGCCCCTCTTAAATAATTGGAAGGGGGCAAAAAAGGTCTTATTTTTCTGATGAATTACAGTATTACAGCTAATTCTCTACTTTGAAACTGGGCTATAGTTCAGAATGTTCGTGTCTGAAATGTAAAACTTGGTGGAAATAATTAATTTTAAGGCCCATCAAAATTAATTATTTTAGTGTTCAATTGCTGTAGAGCCACTAAGGCTACCCAGAAATCAGTTCTATTTTTAAAAGTTTCAAGGTTTCAACATCCGTCTGCCTTCTGATGTGGAATGTAATTAAACTATTTCAAATATTTTGCTTATAGACACAAAGGCTATGTGTGAAGGAGTAGCGCAGATCAGGTTATGGAAGCAGTGTGGCAGCTGTAACGTGACGCTTTGCTTAGCCTTCCTTGGCACGTTATCTGATTTAGAACTCATCAGTTTGGCAAAGTACTGAAAGCACAAAGTCGGTAACTAAAACAAAAACCAAGCAATTCCTTCGGTTCATCACATGAAAATCTCTGTGAATTTCAAAACTCTTACTTTTCTTTAATTGCAACAATTATTTATTTAAATGTAAAATATTCACCATGTACAGTCACTTTGAAATGGGAGTGGAGCAGAGGAAATGTCAGTTCATGAGTAATTTCTGGACTCAAGCCACAGATTCCAGTAACACCCAGCATGTGTTACCTATTGGTATTCTCTCTCCCATACTTGCTGTTTGACAGGTATATACACCCATGTCACCTTTCTTTACAATATTGTGGTCATTTTAAGTACGTTATAACTTAAAAGCTGTAGAATAGATCCTAAATAATTGTTGGCGCAGTGTAATCTTGGTTGCTGAAGTATATTTTAAGTTTCATTCCATTAAATGCAAAATAGAGAGATTTTTATTTTTTTTTTTTAATTTTCTTTTTCAGCCCTGCATCACACTTACATTTTTCTATCAAACACCCTCATACTCTGTCCTGGGAATATTACACTATGTTCCAGTGTAAAGCACATCTTGTTATGAGACTGATTGAGAACAGGATTAGCATGGAGTTCATGTTACAGGTAGGTATTTAAATGATTGTGTGGAATATTGGCAACTTTTTGTCATTAAATTCAATTCATTAAATGGCCTTTAAGGAAGAACAAAACAGGTCATCACAGGATTTCATCTGTATTTTCAGTTTTGGCAGGATAGAACAAACAAAATGTGGGTCATTTGTGTTAGGATACTGTCAGCTGTTATACGTAACTTGTAATACTTTTTATGTATTGCATATTCTCTTTATTGTTAAGGTATTCCATTGCTTTGGGTTATTGTGATTGGTTGTTAGCACTGAGGACCTGTTTTACTGACGCCAATTGGTGTTGCTTTGAGGCAATCTATTCAAATTATAAATAATGAATGTAATGAGAATCCAGCTTCTGCTCTCTCCACTGTATAATATTTTCAGTGCTAGGGACAGCACAGATCTTTATTTTAGGAGAAGCAGTTGACTATATAAACTTCAGCAGAGTTGTAGTTTTTCTTCATTACTAAATTTTGTGACATGCTTTAAAAAAAATAGAGTACTATATGCAAGCACCCAATTAGAAACTGAATGCTGTCTTTTCCTATCAGCTAGGGGTTTCTTTGGTGTTTTGTTTTATTTTTTTCTGGGATAACATACGTAAATTTTAATTATTTTTTGCAATTTTTAAAGGAATAGCAAAGCAGAGTGCTTGATAACTTTTATTTGTAAAAAGTGATCTGTTTTAATGTAGATAATTTTTGAAAGTTGGTGGTCTTTTAATGGATTTTGTGTATGTATACGTAACTTTGAGGAACTTGTAAAAGCTCAGGTGGAAGGAATTGATTAGAAACCCTCTGCATTATGATTCGTTAAGAAAAGGCCACACCCGCCTGTGGTGATGTAGCCTCACAAATTATATGGTTTTGAAGTATAGAGGTGCTTAAAACTAGAAAATGTATGCCAAAAAAATGTTTCAATTTTCCAGTTTGAATTCCACTGTGTTTGTTAAAAAGTGGTATGATAAATTGTACCTGTAGCAGTGACGAACTAAGAAGACAGTTTTATTTTGTTAACATTAAACATTTCACGTATTCAGAAGCTGGGGTTTCAGAGCTTTTCTCAGCATCGTGGATGGTTTGCCTTAAGTAAAAATACATTTGTGTCTGCAACTCATGATTTCTGATATGGACAAGCAAATAATTTTCTGAAATGTCTTTATTTTGAAAGACTATTTTGAGGTCAGTTATTAGAGAATGGGTTTATTTAGTTGCAATTCCACTACAACTAAACAGAAGAGCTTATTTTATATATTGAAGTATTTAGTGAAACCAATAACTTTTTATCATTTTAGGTTTTCAACAAGTTGTTGAGTCTGGCCAGCACTGCTTCATCGCAGAAGTTCCAGTCACACATGTGGAGTCAGATGTTGGTTTCCACATCTGGGTTTTTGAAATCTATCTCAAATGTCTCTGGCAAAGACATCCAACCTTTAATAAAGCAGTGGGTGTATCCTTTTTATTCCTGGTCTGGATTGTTAATATGGAGAATGAATTTGCTTTTTAATTGGCAGTGTTAAAGGAATGTGAGGAGAGGTATGAAATACCTTTGTTTAAAACAGTTAAGTACATTATTCTTTGAATTAGAAATAGATGTGAGCCACAGGTTTGCACTCCTTTCATAGTCATTTAGAGTATGCTGGCATTTTGGGTGTTCTTTACTAGACGGGGCTGCATGATTCTAAGTTTTACTTTGAACGAAGCACAAGAACTCTGCTGGAATTTAAGGCCAAATTATACTAAAGGGATTCCAGAGGACACTGCCCATAGAAATATGCTGAAGTCTGACATGGAAAATGCTATAGTCTGGTGCATTTTGAGATGTGATTTCCAGTAAATCACCCTGAACTAAGTAACCTAAAGCACAGATTGATAGTTTATAGTACACTAATGTTTAATGGCTTGGTAGCTTGTGTTAATATTGCAATTGCAGGTAAAACAACCCTCTATGTGTAGATTTTTAAAATTTCAGTGATATTAGTCAAGAAATAAAGTTTCTTATTTCAGATTGACATAGTAGTCAGTTTGAATTTTTTTCACTTAACAGGTTTATTTAGTAGTTTTAATGTACATGACAGCAGACTAAACTCATACATGATTGCAACAAAACCATACCTTACTGTTCTGACAGAATAAACAAGTAGGCATTTATATTTAGACATTATTTACTTGAGCTGGCTTAATAGTGTTCATGCATCTAAATATGAGAAGTTAATATTTTATCTGCATCAAAAGTATTCATAAAGTATAAATACACATTATTCTAATATCCACACTTAGCTGTGCCACGCGCTTGAGGAAGGTGGGAGTTCCATAATCACACTGCAGCTATATCTAAATGTCAGCATTGGTAGCGGAGCTGGGTGAGTCTTAACTGCATCTGTTCTGTAAGCAAGGAAGAATTGTAACTCAGATTTGGGGATTTTTCAGCTTCTCTGGACTTTGGCCCCAAGTCTGATCCTGTGTAACTTGTGTTTAATCCTGTGCTTCAAACACTGTTGCGTTTGTGATTTTCCACCTTGTTAGACCCCAGGAGGTCTTTGTATTGTT
Organism: Nycticryphes semicollaris; assembly: GCA_013400055.1. Taxonomy (NCBI): domain Eukaryota; kingdom Metazoa; phylum Chordata; class Aves; order Charadriiformes; family Rostratulidae; genus Nycticryphes; species Nycticryphes semicollaris. Next base: position 586,543 of record VXBJ01007310.1, read on the forward strand.
TAGGAGGATATCTTACTACTGTTAACTAGTGCTATCTTACGCTATTGAGTGCTGTGTTGATGCTGAGTTTAAGCATTGTACTAAAAATGCCTTAAGCTGTAGCTGATGACAAAGTCACAGACCTTTATAAAGGCAGCCACAGTAAACAGAACCAGTCTGAGCCAAATGACCTTATTTTGGTAGAAAAGTTAATAATGTGTCTACAGTAAGAAACCTCTTTGAATCTGGCAGCTCCTCCCTTAAATGTCAGGGCATGAAAGAACAGGATTTTCTTCCCTGGTTTTGTCTTACATTGTCAAAGATTTGTTGGGAACATGCAGGAGACTGAAATACTTCTTTCTATTGTTCTAATTTTACTATAAATAAAGTGTCATAAATAATGAATGATGACATTTTTCACAGGAATAGTTGACTTGAAGAATTTGTTCCCTGTGATAAAAATGCAAAGTGAGATTATGACTTTTTATACTCTGGTGTAAATGTGAGTTTACATACACACACGCACACGTGAATGCTGAACACTCACAATGAGTGAGTTTGAAAAACCGCAGTAGAGTAATTGAGTTAAATGTAGCTTGGGTAGAAAACAGAAGCTAATGTCTACATTCCCCTCTGAGTTCTATTTAACTGGAATGTACAGTAAAACAAATCAGATTGAAATTACTGAAGTCTTATGCAGTTATTTTCCCTGAGAGCATGCCAAGGACGTTGGATATGGTGGGGTCCAATATAGTTTTCATAATGACTTTTTTCTTACTAGATAATTTTCATTGTCCTTTAGTTTTTTCCATAAGGTATATGATTATATATTAAAGAACACTTGAAAGAAAAAAAAAATCTTAAAAAGTTAATGAATGAAAATAATTGTTTTCATTTCCTAATTTCTTTGGATAGGAGTTTCTAGGAGTGAAGCATAAAACAAGTTTAAAGAGTGAAAACATTGAGAATTATGTTTATTTATAAGTCCTGCATTGTGCACTAGAATTCCTATACTGCTTATTAGTGATCAGAGTGGAGTCGTAAAATTTTATGGTAGCTTTGCATTTAATAGAAAACGGAATGTATTGGAATTAGAAATAAAACAAGACTACACGTCTCCTGGGACTCAGAAATACGTGGTAAGGTTGATTTTCCATATTTTACTTACACATACAAGTATACCTACATATTGATAAGCATAATTTCAATATTACCAACAAACTTTTTTGAACTTGAAGGGTCCTCTTAAAGTGACAGTGCAAGAACTTGATGGATCATTCAACCATACATTGCAGATTGAAGAAAACAGTCTTAAACATGATATACCTTGCCATTCTAAAAGCAGAAGGTAAGAATTTAGATACAATTTGGAAATATTTATGGTATGGATGTACAAAAACATATTGAGAGCATTGATGATGGATATATGCTTTTTACATTTAGTGTTTATATTTTGTTAATCTTACTGAATAAGAGTTACCTGAGATGTAAGGGGAGAAAATACAATTTACTACTGTTTATGGACAGCAGGAAACCTTTAGTTTTATATGCATTTCTTAATTATAAGGAAAGTTCTTAAATTTAGTGAACATTTTATAAAGAATTTATTCATATAGAATGAGTTGCGTGAAGACTCTTTAATTAAAGTATTCAAAATGCCTTTGAATGGGAAGGACAAATTAAAGGGAAGACAAATACAGGCCTGGGGAGTGCCTCAAGTAAAGGCATATGAATGAAGCACTTGCATAGTTTTCTGTTAAGAGTGCCAAGGCTGTTCACTAGACCTAATGAACAAGAAAAGTAACATACTTCCCAAAATTATATTCACAGTTTCCTAATTCATTTTAATAACTACTTTGACCTCTACTTCTCAAAGTTGTACGCTTGCATGTAATAGTAAAAATGGTGGGAGTCAAGCTTAAGCCATTGTAAAGTGTTGGTGATTGTTATTTGAACAAAACTCATGCACAGCTCAACTTTGTTAATATTTTTTTCTGGAGAGAGCATTATATTTGGTGTGTTGAAATAGAAAGAGAGTACTTTTACAGCCTAAAGCTCCATTTATAAATGTATCTTTGCTAGTGTGACAAATTTTTTAAAACATGTTTCTTTTCTATTTTCTTTTTTTTCATTAGAAACAAGAAGAAAAAGATTCCACTGATGAATGGAGAAGAGGTGGACATGGACCTTTCTGCTATGGAGTAAGTTAGCTTGTTGGAATCTAACGCATGTCTATTTTAAAGAATTTGATAGGAATCTTATACCTTGTTATATGACTGGCAAATTTCAAGACTACCACATTTCTTTGCCTTCTTTGATACTTTTCTTCTGTAACTGGGAAAACTCTGGTGAAGTGTAAAAAGTGTGGATTAACTACTCTAATCAGTTTTAAAAAAAATCTTAGGCATGAGAAGATGGTAGAATAAATCACTTTATTATTTCTTACACATTTCAAATGATAGCTGACTTCATAGGTAAAATACAGACAAGAATTTGCATGAAAAAATGTAAGGGCAATTTTTGTTCAACATCAATGAAGACCGTATTACTAGCACTAAGACAGACAAGTTCCTGAAATCTGTGGTTAATTCCAAAAGAAACCTTTTAGATTGAAAATAAGTGATTAAATGTGTCATGCTGAAATTCATAACGGCATTAATTTCAGTTGGAACTTTTTAGCTCTTTGGAAGCAAACTCTTCCTCAATGTAAAAATGTGCTTTATCCTCCTTGACTTGGAACTAGTGGTGCTCTCAGAAATCCTGAAGGTGTTGGCACCTTGTTTGCTGGCTGAGGGAAGCAAATAATTTGCTCTTGCATACTAATCATGTCACTTTGAAGAAAGATAGATTGCTTGTCATCTTAAAAGTGCTGGAAAGTCTTGTTAAATATAACCTCATCTAAAATACCATGAGAAATAATTTTATAGGGGATATTTTCAATGAGCAAGTTGTTGTTATCATTTCTATATGATAGCTGACATATGAATAAATAGTTTTTAATTTTATCTAAGAGCAATTAGCATAAATATTTATTAGTAGTATTATACATAATATACATATTATACATAACCAATTATGTTCAAAGAGCTACTGCATTACACTGAGCTGAGACCTTAATGATTTTCTTACAACTACTGTTGAACTGGTATATGATTTTTCTGCTGAAACAAACAATGCTCGTTGTCCAGTTTGTTTTCCTTTGCTCCAAGCATAAATGATAATGTTTGTTCTTTTCTGTTCTTCTAAATCCTATGTGTGCACTCTTCTTTTAATTATCCTTTCTTCTCCAACTATGGTCTCAACAGTAGTTTTAGATACCCTACAGCTGTATGTAGAAGTACATATCATATTCATAATGATGCTCTTTTAATCATCCCAAACTCTCTCCTAATTTCATCTCTGTATTTGGCTGTTATCAATTTTGTGTGGAAAACTGGGTAAGAGATTTATTATAGTTTGTGCTTATTGGTCCCATAAATGACTTCTGCAGTCATGGTGCTGTGTGAATACTGAAGTTTAAAATGCTATTTTGGATGGAATACAGCTGAGTGAAAGGTAGTCTGTAGGGCTAAAACTTTAATCCTTTGACTTTTATTATCATTTGGCTTGGCAGGTCTGTGCATTCGCGTGGTTACACTTGTCAGCTTTCAACATGAGAGTATGCGTGTGTTTGTAAAGCTCTTTCGTATCTGTTGATAAAAAACAGTATATAGAAAACTGTGTGTTTACCACCAGATTTTCTTTGTTGGAAGGTAAAAAGTGATCAAGTACTGCTTACCTGTGAAGTTTATAAGGAAGTAGAATTCAGTATTTTTTAGATTATAGTTTACTATGAACTCAGATCTGTACGTTAAAATACTAGAACACTGTATTCATTGTAATATATGAGAGGTTTGGACGGACCACCCTGGGAGGCTACGCAATTGCCATCCGAGAAGCAGAAGACCGGGCTAGGTGACTTTCAAAAGGCCCTTCTGGCTTAGATTTGTTTATTGTTCTTTGACTCTAAATGCTTCAAAAATAACTCATAACAAGTTAGAATATCTTTTGAATTTCTCTAATAGCTTACAACATTTCAATATTAATGTTTTTCATGTCTGTCTTAGTGCTGATTCCCCTTTGCTCTGGATAAGAATAGACCCTGATATGTCAGTACTGAGGAAGGTAGAATTTGAGCAGTCTGATTTCATGTGGCAGTATCAGCTTCGATATGAGAGAGATGTGGTTGCACAAGAAGAAGCCATTCTGGCACTGGAAAAGTTCCCTACTCCAGCATCACGGCTCGCACTGACTGACATACTAGAACAAGAGCAGTGTTTCTACCGAGTGAGAATGCTGGCCTGCTTCTGCCTTGCAAAGGTGAGGTTGTGTGGACAGAAGAACAGGAAGAAATCTGCTAGACGTTGTAAGCGTTTGAAAATGGGTCAAAACTCATCACAGTTCTTAAACTGGCTTGATATTTAGCCTCTTAAAAGTGTTTGCCAAGTATTTTTAACATGAGTGATTTGAAAGGAAAGCTGTATTATTTTTGTCTGTAAATGGAGACTCCAGAAGGCTTTCATAATTGTCAAAATTGAGATGTCAGACATGAAAACCACAAGGGATTTTTCCAGATTTCATTAAGTTGCAGAAATAAAAGACTTCTGTTTAATTTTTTTCAGAGCCAAAATGTATTTTTTTATTTTACTGGGAAGTTCCTTGGCCTGTCTGTTGAGAACTCTGGAGTGGTGAAATTAATGTCTGTCTAATGTGAATTCTGATTGCTGTTCTATGTTGTTTCAGATCGAATAGGGGCACAAAAGAAACATCGTGTTGGGTTGCAATTAAACATTAAAAAGCCAAATCATTGCCATGAAAAGGGAGGATGTCTTTTTTTCTTTAGACACAAAAGTAGCATTAAGAATGAAAATTAGAGAATCCTATAAAACAACTGGGTGGAAACACAGAAAAATTAGGAATTTCTGAAAAGGCTTGTTGTTGGCATACTTTTATGGATATAAAGTCATACTTATTGACATTTGTAGAGTTCAGGTTATTGACATAGAGCTTGCTTTCTGCTGTGTACCTATTGAGAATAATTCAGTACCTGTACAGAAATAAATACTCTGGCTGTATGTTGAAAATCAAAATTCATAATGACTTCACTTATAATATTTAAAAATGCATATTGCACAGGTAAATATTAAAAGAGCAGTTGTTACAATGTTTAAATGCAATAGTTTTTTTCTGTCTTTACTTTGAATTTTCAGGCAATTGGGCTGCAGGTAATCACAACCAGTTTTGCTCAGTTGTATGGAAAATCTTGGCTCTTCAGATAAAGTGGGTGACTTACAGAAAAAAAAAAAGATTATAAAGCTTAAGCAAAAATTATGGCTGTGGCATTGAATCAAGGTGAAGGAGCATGGCAGGGCAGAGTTGTAGATATGTAAGTTTTCTAGGAATGTGTAATGTATTGTATCACTGGTTTCAACATCAGGGCATTAGGTAGAATCACTTCCCATAGTCATTAGCTTAATTTTCACAGCCTGAATTGAAGGATGCAGAAATAAGAATGTACTGCCATCTTTTTAAGCAGAAATAGTGCAAGGCAGGCTACTTGCGTTACGGTGTGGGGAACATGCAAATACACGAAATGCAGAGTGTGTAGCGTATCAGTACAATAAGTGGAAAACTTGAATTCTGACAGTATTTAAAGAGAAACTCAAATTATTCAGCACACATTATAAGACTAAAAAATACTGAAAAGATGATGATTAAAATACTGTTGATTTAATTTGAAAATGCTGGGGCTTATCTATAGATTTTGCCAAGTGAAATGCTTAAAATAAGTAGAAGCTAAAAAATATTTTAAAATTGGCACCCTGATTTTAATGAAATATTGAATGTCTTGTAAATATAGTAGTATTTGATAATATTTTTGAGGTTGGGTTTTATTTTTGCACTGCTACAGGAATCTCGTATTTGTGGTTATAAGTTCATGGTTTCTAAGGAGTCTTTGGGATGAAGCTTCTTCAGCAGGAAGAGTGGTTGTGTAGCTTACAGAAGTAACTGTATCTTTAGTTCAAGGACTTTCAGTTATTGCAAAGGGAACCTCGCCTGACTGCAGTATTTTCTCTTTCTGACTTTCCTGTGAAGCCTGACTTAACGGGAAGATGATTTTCTGTAATAAAGCACCCGTCTTTTAATTTAAGAGTAATGGTGGAAGGGATTGGTACCAATCTTCACGTAGACTCTTGCGTTTCTTTTGCGTATGTAATACCCTTTGAAACAAGGTAATTAATTTGGAAGGAAATCAACAAATTAATTTTCTTCTGAGTGAAAGAGATTGTTTTTTCCTTTGTTTATGATGTGTCTGTGACCACTCCTGCTATGTTGTAGGGTTCCTTGGGCTCATTTGTTTGGGCTCATACAGACACACGCACACACATGCAATCTGTCATCAGGTCTAATCCACCGTCAGGTGCAGGTGTTCTTCTCTGCAGGCTTCCGCTGCTCCATACAGCACATGTATGAAACCCAGGATGCTGCACAGGCACAAAAGCAATTTTGTCTTTGTGGAATCTTACTGCCTTACACCGAAACAGACTGTAGCAATAAAATTGTCTCAGTGCACGGTCTCTTTGTGAATTACAATTAAAGTTAGAGGTAGCTGATTTGCCTTTCACTTTAGGGGTGGTCTTTTACTCTTAGGGTGGCTGAGACCTTCGTAAGTCTAGGCTGAGGTTACTGGCAGGGTAAATTTGGGAAGTTGTTATTGCAAAAACCTCTTCCATCACTGGCTTCTGTAGAGTCAGAAAACTTGGCTTAGTAAACACAGAATTTTCATCTAAAATATAAAAGAGAAAATAATGAAGAACATAAGTTTATCATGGAGAGATAATTAGTTACAGACATCTAAGTGGAACAATTTTCATAAAATTTACCTTTAACGTAGAGAAATATATCAGGGGTGGCAGTGGAAACTTAGCTAATATAAGTTAATACATTGATGAAAATGTGTATCTATTTGAAGGACACTATGTTCTTGGCAATTATCCTTTTTGATTATGGGAAATGTGTATTTTTCTACAGCCAAACTAAACTTGCAGTGCTGATATTAATATGATGTCCTTTCCCCCCTAATTATACAGATTGCAAATTCCATGGTAAGTACATGGACAGGACCACCAGCCATGAAATCTCTTTTTACCCGAATGTTTTGCTGTAAGACTTGTCCAAACATTGTGAAGACCAACAACTTCATGAACTTTCAAAGTTACTTTCTGCAAAAGGTAATTTTTTTTTCACTGAACATTTAAACATTTTTACTGGGACCCATAGTTGTTAATTGCACAGTGGACAACAAAATGAATTACAATGGTTTTCTCTCAAGAATTGCTTTATAATTATTGAATGATTGAGTTCTTATTTCACAGATTTCATACTCCTGTCCAAAACTGCTTCATCCTTCTCCCCACATCTCTTTCTTGGACCTTCTTTTGTATTTTTCTGCTCTTTTTGTCATTGTACATTCTTTCCCACTAAATATTACACTTTCCTCCCTTTAATCCCATGTCCCGAGTTTATAGACCTAGAGCAAGAGTCCAAAATCTGTGGGAGTGGACCCTAAGAGAGCTGCTTAGCTCATTCTAAAATAAGTACCTAATTAGGCTAATACTTGTCTGGCTAATAATTTTTCTGTCTTCACTGTCTATATTGGATCTACACTTCTCAATGGTAGTGAAGCTTAGACATTATGTTCACATGAAAACACCAAAATTCAGTGTCTGTCTCCATCCCTACTTCCTGTTTTTCATTATTTTTCATTTGTTACCTTTTTGATAGCTCTTTGACTTGAGAGTGTTTTCTTGGATATACAGCTTTTTTCAGATGTGTCTACACTATGACTAATTATTGAGTAATAATTCCATAGATTATTTTATCTGAAAATTAAATAGCCTGTGGTATGACATTCAAAAAGCATTTCAATCCAGCTTTTCAGAGATTTTTGTAAAATTGTTAATTGCTCATTCTCAGGATGTAGCTCTTTATAGTGTATAACTATCTTTTCATTAATGTATGAATGATGATAGTATTAATTTTATTAAACAGACTATGCCTGTTGCCATGGCCCTTCTGCGGGATGTTCACAACCTCTGTCCTAAAGAGGTTTTAATGTTTATTTTGGATTTGATCAAGTATAATGATAACAGGAAGAATAAGGTAAAGAACGTGTTTGTTTTAATCTCTCATGATTTTGTTGAAAAAAGTCTTAGTTAATATACTGTATGATGTTTCATGCCTCTAACATAAATACTTCGTTCTTTGTGCTTGTTGACTTACTAAAGAACTGCCTGTCTTCTTTTGCACACATACTTTTATTGCTTTACTCTTTTTTCATTCAAAAGACTCAGGTGTTTTGAGAAAATGTGCATGAGGCTGACATGTAGCACACAGATTTAAACACTGGTTTGCTGGGTTTTTTTGCACCTTGAGAAGAGCGTTTGAAAAAGCAAGGAAAGGAAATAATTTTATTTTTTTTAATGATATACAGATCTCTGGAATTCTGGGTTCTGAATGTCAATTCTAGCTTACAGAATTGGATAGTCTTCATCTAGTTAAATATCAGCTAGGTTGATACTGTTCCATTACTAAATTGAAGCATCTCAGGTGTCAGTGTTGTCATCTAAAGTCCCTTCCCACACAGACCACCTCTGAAGAATAATTAGACCTTTAAGATCCTGAGATTATTCTCTATATAGAGAGAAAATATCTGAGGTACTAAGCCCCCATTAACCTTGGTAGCCTTGGTAACAAATACAGAAACAGGTAGTTTTAGATTCTCACATTGAGAAATACTGGCTTTTATTTCCATATCTGGAAATTTTTCAATGCCTGATTTTTCCATTTGTATAAAACAATGTATTACTATTAACAAGCTTGTATTAAAGAGTGGAGATTAATGACTGATAGGATGTCTGCTTGTGCAATCACTCGAATTCATTTTCAGAACACATTTATTCCTGTTTCGTTTTCTCAGGCAGTTTCTCACATGTTTTTTGCTTTAAGTAACATTTCTTATTTTTTAAAGAATATGTATTGTTCTATTTGCTTGTGTTTAAATGCTGTTTTTATCTAGTTTTCAGACAACTACTATCGTGCTGAGCTGATTGATGCCCTAGCCAACTCTGTAACTCCTGCAGTCAGTGTGAACAATGAAGTTCGAACATTGGATAACTTAAATCCTGATGTTCGACTTATTCTTGAGGAAATTACCCGTTTCCTAAACATGGAGAAGCTTCTTCCCAGTTACAGGCACACCATTACAGTCAGGTGTGGGTTTATAATTTTATACACGAAAAGAGCAGACACATTAATGATACTTTTTTTGGTTTTTATGTACCTCTTTATAGTTAGTATTTGAGATTTTAGTTTGTGTGTGTCTATCTGAAGTGTCAAATTCCTTCCAGTTTCCAAAAGTTGACAGCAGGTGTATGGTGTTTGTGCTTGTGCCTCTTTAAAAAGAGCGTTCAGTAAAGTTTTGCAAAAGGTACCCTTGTACCAGTATCTGTAAAGTACACAACCTAATCAGAACTGTGTTTTGTCTGTAGGTTAGTGTGGTTCTACTGAAACCTCCATTTGTGTTTCTGCCTCAGAGTTAGTGAGAGCTGTGTGTTAGTACCATGAAAGTAATTGTAACATGTTGATTTGCATAAAATAGTTCTAGAAATATTGCAGTGTTTAATTTTGAAAAAAAGTAATTTTATTCTTCTTGGCTGACATTCCATAATCCTAATGTAAATTTCCTCTTTCGACCTCATCCAGCTGTTTAAAAGCTATTCGAGTGCTTCAGAAGAATGGCCATGTCCCAAGCGATCCTGCTCTCTTCAAGTCATATGCAGAATATGGGCACTTCGTAGATGTCCGAATAGCAGCATTGGAGGCTGTTGTTGATTACACAAAAGGTACTTTTTTCAAGTATTTTGACACTTTGTAACACTTGTGATATGGTAGAAAAAATGTAATACTTCCCTCATTAATATTAGGTTGAAATAACATCTACCAGAAGAGCTCATGTGATGACATGTTTCGATAAGAACCTGAGATTTCTGTGAATGCTTTATCCTAGAGAATGCAAGTTTTATGAAGATGTGGTGAGCATTGTTCCTCAGTGTCTTGCAAATTGAATTAGATACCTAAGTTTTGAAATAGTAAGTAGGCAGCACAATGAGTAGGGTAAGGGCTTTTGATAATTTCTTTTAGCACTTCATTTTCAGTGATTATGGTTCAGTTGAATTCTGCCATGATTGCCAGTCAAAGTTCTTGTTTTTGCTTTATCTTCTTGCTAATCTCTTCATTTTGCTTTTTGCATGCATCTTATGGTTGTAAACTTTGGAAACTTACAATCAACAAATTGGCTGCCCAGAGAGGTGGTCTCCTTCTCTGGAGACATTCAAAACCCGTTTGGATGCGTTCCTGTGTGACCTGATCTAGTTGTTCCTGCTCTGGCAGGGGGATTGGACTAGATGATCTTCAAGGTCCCTTCCAATCCCTGATATTCTGTGATCCTTAAAATACTTTGGTCTTACTGCTGTCATTTTTTCCAAAGACTTCTCAAACTAGATAGGCAAAGGGAGGTTTTAAGGCAACTGGAGTCTTTGAGTGAATGCATCTGTCAGACTTTGGACATACACTGAGAGACTGAAACCGGATTTTCATACAGAAAACCCAATAACTTCAAGGGTGGCTGTGTGCTGAACGTCAGTCCTCAGTGTTGTAATTCACCAGCATTCTGGATCCATAACCCACAGCACATGTATCATTTGGTGACCCAGTGAGTGATATCCAGCTAGAATTCAGAACTCTACTGGTGCTGCGCATGTCTCTCTTAGGCTGCTTGCTTTGTTCCTCACTTCAGAGAGTGCTAGTGGAAAGGTTTGCTGGAGAACGGAAAGCTTACTCATCAGCCTGCTTCCTTTAGAATAATCTCCTCACTAATTCATCCCACTCTTTGGAAAGACAAACTGATAGAAATAATGTTTTCTCATTAAATTCTTGACCTTTTTTGGATAGTGTTTATAGTTAATAACTGACTTGGATCAGAAAGTATTTGCACTGGAAGTAATATATCTTTAAAACAGCTGATCAAATGAGTTGCTGTATAAGCAAGATAGGGTAAGTTGCTTCAAATACTCTACAGGAAAGTAACCTTGAATAGTAAAAAGTAGTAGAAAGATTACATGTAGAAATTCCTGATTGAGCTGACTGTAATTTTTGACTGAGCTCACTGTGAGATCTGGAAATGATGGATTAGAGTATTACTATGCCAAACTTGCCCCTTGCCAACAGCTTTTTCTCTGATGCAGAGGTAGCAGATGCAGGTATCTCCTATAAAGTCACTACAGTTCACAACAGAGCCTGCTTTCTAACTGCTTGTCGGTATCATTTCTCAAATACAGCCTTCCAGCACTTCACATGTTAGCTTCTGCTCCTGCTGTAAGACTGGTAAGTTTTTGGTGGAGGGGTAAATCCAGAAGCTCAGTGTGCTGACTGACTTCTTCAGCTACCCTGTATAGAAGTCAGCAGCACTGGTCTGACAGAGCCCTAAACCTGGCTTTGGAAAGCAAAACGATTGGCCCTTTATTGCCAAGAGGTCTTATTCTAGTTGTTCCTGGTTACCTGGTTTCCAGTTCATACTGGATGTAAACCAGCAGCTATCAAATGCCTATTGCTTTTGCCAAAGCTGGCTTTTTAACAGTTCTTGTAAAGGAAGCTGACGGATTTTGTAATTTCCATAAAAAGGAAAGTCTGTATTTTCTGGGGCAGTGTGGAACTCCCATATTTTTCTGTCATCTCTCAGGGCAGGAATAGCACTGCCTTTTTTAAGTTACTTTAAAAGAAATAATTCCTCCGTGGAACTGAATAAGTTGTTTTCTTTGCTGTTAATAGTAAGGCTGTTTCTGAGACATGGTAACTCTAAAATGCTTGAGGCAGCGCATGAGCGTATTAGTTGATCTAAACTGGCTTGAAGTGAACAGACTTCATTAACTTTTTAAAGTTAGCTTCTGGTAGTTGTATGTATACAACAAAGCAGTTACATATTTATAAGAGGTAACAACAAACCGTTCCAAATAAACATCCATGATTATCTAATCTCGTGAATTTTAAAGTTTGAAGTCTCAGTGATGCTCTGCTGTAATTGAGAACTGATACACTACCTCTTGTGATTTAAAAAATCTCAAGGATTTTTAGTTCAGAAAGCAATCACTTAAGAGTTCTAGAAGTATGAAAATATACAGATCTTTCTTTTCCCATAGCCTTCTCCTAGACGAAGTAGCAAGATACAGACAGGCTGTGTGGTCTGTGAGATGGGTAGGAAATCGGGTCATGGGCCACACTCAGAGGATGGCAATCGATGGGTTTTATTCAGGCTGGCAGCCTGTCACAAGTGGGGTGCCTCAGAGAACATCTGCATAAATGATCTGGACAACAGCATGGAAAGCTCCCTCAGCAAGTTTGCTGATGACACGAAACTGGGTGGTGAGGTGGACACGTCAGAAGGGAGAGCCATCTTACAGAGAGACCTGGACAGGCTGAAACAGTGGGCAAGCAAAAACTGTGTAAAGCTCAACAAAGAGAAGTGCAAGGTCCTGCACCTGGGACAACATAACCAAAAAGCCCAGTACTGGTTAGCATCTGTGTGGCTGGGGAGCAGCATCACTGCAAGGCACCTGGGGGTCCTGATGGACAACAAGCTGACAATGAGTCAGCAGTGACCCCTGCAGCAATGAAGGCAAATGGGATCCTGGGCTGCATCCATGGGGGCATTGGGAGCAGAGACAGATGCAGTCGTTACACTGCGCTTTTCAGGCTGCACCTGGAGTACTGTCTCCACAGTTCAAGAAGAATGTGGGCAGACTGGAGAGGGTCGAAAGGAAAGCCACAAAGATGATCACAGAGCTGGAGGAAAACTGCCCTTGTGAGGGAAGACTGTGAAGGAATTAGGTATTTTTCCCCTGGAGAAGAGGTCTGCGGGGACCTCATGGCAATACTCTGTTACTTAAAGGGCAACTACAAAGAGGATGGAGGCTCTCTCTTCACAAGTAGCTGCGTGGAGAGGATAAAGGCCAACAGGTACCACTTGCACCAAGAAAGGTTTCATCGTGATAGAAGAAATAATTTTTTTACAGTGAGTGGAACCAACCTCTCCAGGGACATGGTGGAGTCCCCATCACTGGAGGTTTTCACGATGCAGTGGACTGGGTACTAGATAATCTCATGCAGACTCTTTCCCACAAAAGCTTGGGCCAGATATTTTTTTGAGGTCCCTTCCAAACTGGGCTGTTGTATGATTGCAGGATTTTTCTGGCTAATAAGATTTGTTTTGTCTAAGGTCATGTTTAATTTGTCCTTCCTCCTCCAACATGTGTCGTAGTTGCTATATAAATTTGAAAAGCAGGTTAAATGCATTAGTAGCAAAGCTTTGGAGGTCTAGCAGGCCTAGTTTACACTGTAAAGCAAATATCAGGGAAGACAATTCAATCAAAAATAAGTGTAAGAAGCAAAAAAGACTGTGGTGGGTTTCTTTAACCACAAAATACAGTGTTTCTTGGTTCTGTTATCCAGTATTATCAGCCTCTAAAAGATTAATTTCCTACACTTCTTCCTTTCTAATTAACAACTATTTTAAAATCCCTTTTGTTAGCACTGAAAATAATGTAACTTAATGTCTTTGCCATGTTGTGAGTCTTTGCTGCATGGTTATACAGTGTTATTTTTCTTCCATGCAAAACATCTTTTGTATGCAGTGCTCTTGCTGCCTTCTATCCGAAGCAAGGGAGCTGCCAGGAAAAGCAGCTGTGCATAGAGTTGAGCACAGACGGTCACTAATCCCTTAAAAGTATGTCCTAGGCATAGCTTTGCAAAGATTTCTCCAGTTTTTAAAACAAGTCTGAGATTGAAGTTCTGATCTGTGTGGATACAAATTTGCTCTGCAATTACCCAGATGGAAATGGCGCAGAACGTGAGCTGATGCATTCTGCCACTAAGCAGGGCTTATCAGCCCAGTTCAGTGCCTCACCAGTAGAACCAGTTCTGTTCTGGTTGGATGACTTGCAAGGGGCCTGCAAAAAACTATTCAGCCATCTTTTAAGCAATAGTACAATGTAATTTTTAACTGCTTGGCTGCCTCTTCCTCACCCAGGAAGAGATACTATGTTCTAGTAATCCAAAGTATTTAAGGAACTTCTACTAGAACTGAAGTGCTAGTTCTCATAATATTATTTAAATAATTCCCTCTTCCTTTAAAAGTAATTTACCCTAGTGAAATAACAAGGGAATAATAGGTATTAGAATTGATTGGACTAAAATAGTTGTATTCAAAAATTGTTGACTGAAAACTGCCTGCGATCAGGAAGGAAAGCTGAACGGACATATTTAGAACTGAAAATACAGTAGCCTGTACATTGCTAGGACAACAAAATGGAAAGCAACATACACGTTTTTTGAGCTGTCCATACAGGAGTGGTTAATACACCCCACGGTCTGAAGTGAAGCAAAGCTTAAGCAAGCTCTTCATTGTTATAAGAAGGAAGAGAATAGTGCTGTAAAATCTTACAGTTATGCACCTGAGAAAAAGATTACATAAAAATTCTTTGGGTTTTTTTGTGTAATCAGTGATGGTGATACCCTGTGTTGTTTCCTGTTGTGCAGTGTTACTCTAACAATCAAAGGAATTTTATCAAGGTAATTTAAATTTTAAATTAACAAATGGATTTCTTTCCCAACAATGTCAAGCAGCAATTTTGTAGCATCATGTGTGGATAAGTTTCAAAATACTTTTAATTGCAAAGTATACTGATCAAAACCCCTAAAGATTACTGAGAAGGAATAGACTTGCAATTTTGTGTAAGCCCTGTAGTTGTCCACTTTCTATCCTATTACTAGAAAACAATCTTTCACAGATTGCTGTGTATGAGAATTGTATATTCTCTGTGCCCTATAGAAAATATTATAATTGTGATTGTTGAAAGGATATTTATATATGTCCATTTTAGGAAGCACTCGATATCAGGGTGATCATTTACTTTGTGTCCTTCCCAATCAATGGTCATGAGTGACAGTTACCTGCTAATAGTCACGTTGGTGGTTACTGAACAGCTCAAGTATGAACAAGTTTTGTGCATGTTTCTATTTCAGTAAACCACCTTTTACTTTGAATTGGCAATATAATTATTTAAATTCCTCTGGTTGCAGTGATTCAAGCTAATTCAGGAACTTGTAATTGTCTTGGTCAAAATCCTCCAGTTTATGTGTATTTATAGGCATTTTATTTTATTTTTCTTTGCAGTTGATAGGAGCTATGAAGAACTACAGTGGCTGCTTACTATGGTTCAGAATGATCCTGTACCCTACATAAGGTTAGTGAGTTAATAAAGAGCCAGTATTTTTGCTAATTTGAAACAAAGTAAATTCTTGGCCCGGAATTGCTAGAATAGATCAAATGCTTAATTGCTTAATATTTCTTCACCAAACCATTTTTTTCTGCTTGTTATTTTGCATAAATTGAAACTTGTTTTGATGTTTCAACAACTCACATCTCAATATTAACATACTCTGTTCTTATTCTTCATTATGTTATTCTTGGTTTTTATGTTCTACCCCTGAAGTTATAGGTCATTTCCTGATCATAAATAAAGTATGTATGTCTGATGTTGTGTATGGCAGAAAGTCTTTATGATATGTAGAAAAGAAAAAGGTTGACATAGCACACACAATGTTTTGCCAGTAAGGAGTGTAAAGCAATTGTTAGACTGTAGATGGGGTGAAAGGATAACATGAAAAGATGGTGTAATTTCTAGTATTGCCTGTTTCAACTTTGTCTTCACCAATGTGGGGTTGGATATTTTAGTATGCTTGTTATAAACTCTTGAACATTGAGGTTCATAATCATTATTTTTTCCCTAACTCATGTTATGGCCACCATAAAATACCAAGTTTCAAAGATTAATAGTATTAATGTACACTCTGTAGCTGATTTCTCACAAAAATCATAGTTGCAAGATTGTTCTCTATTTAATTTTGTTGCTCTTGTTGATGAAAGCACGTACAGTTGGACTCACTGGAGAAGATTTAGCTTCAGTCTGTGAAGGAGATTTAATTTTATATGTATCTTTTTGAAGAGGAGTTTAGATTCAATATTGAGTGCTATACGTAAGCCTCTTCTTAAAGAATTTTTTTTAAAAAAAATCTTTAAGAGCTTTCCTGTCCCAAATGTGCAAGACAACAAGGGGAAGGCTAGCTACACAGGGAAAATGGTTTAAATAATGGAACAAATAATTATTCATAAAATGTTTTCAAGGCCAAGTTTAAAGAAGGTGAGGGAACATGTGTCTGCTCTCAACTCAGTGTACAAATGCTGTAAGCAAACATGGTAAGCTCAGAATTTTTATACACCAGTGTAACTTCAGAGGTGACACTGTTCCTTTCCCTCTGGTTTTGGTCCTGTCATTTTGTATCAGTCATAAACATTGAAAGTTATTTAAAAATTCTTTGGTTTCAGTACGTAAGGAGTTTGTTTGCCAATGTTGTTCCTTCTTTGTAATTATAAAGTTGGTGTACAAAAAAAGATTGTTATGAAACAGATGAGCATAATGTAGCTTTGAGTTTTGTACCTAACTGTTAAAAATCACGTCTAATAACATCCTGCTGCTTTGCACCTTACTTTTTAACTTTAATTCATATTTTAATGGGTAAATCTGTGTCTATGCATATTGTGGACAGAAGGAAGAGCTAAAAGCATAAAACATCGGTTAAAATTTTGGAAGAAACCCTGTATTTGAATAATTTGATAAGAATATTGCAAACTGAACAGACTTTGTATTCATAGTGTATTCACTTGGATTTAATGATGATGATCTCTTTTATTTCTTCTTCAGGCATAAGATTCTGGATATGCTGACTAAGAATCCACCTTTTACAAAGAACATGGAGTCCCCTTTATGTAACGAAGCTTTGGTAGATCAGCTTTGGAAACTGATGAATTCAGGTTTGTTTCTGGTTTGTTTGTGGTTAGGTTGTTTGTTTGTTTGTTTTTAATGTAAGGTTTTTTGAAATAAGTGCTAAAGACTTGCTTCAGAATATTGCCAAGAGCTCTCTTAGTTTTCTTAGTTAGAAACTGAACATTCAGTCTCAGAAGTTCAGTGTCACACAGGTACCTCCAGAACTTTCTCCAGTGACACAGGGTACCAACCCTCCTTGGTTTTCACTGTATTGTCTACTGCTGTGGTGTGCTTTGATGTACTTTGGCACAGAACGGTTCTTTGACCCAGATATTCAAAGCAAATGTTCCCTGAGATGATGGTGTCTGTGTTACCTTTTTCTTTACAGTTTGCTTTAGATTAGATAGTCTCTCTTTGTCCTCTTTCACTAAACTCAGAGACTATGAGAGGATATTTGTATAGATTTGTATAGACAATTTAAATGAGATTTTTAGAAGTGTATTATAAACCTAAGACTCAATTTGCCTTGTGTGATTAGGAAGGATCCTAATGAGAGAAGGGCTTGCATCTTTACCAGTGACCTGTTTTTCATTACTGGAGCAGTTTTATCCAGCCCTGACAAACTGCACTTTAACATCTGGCACACTGCTACATTGATTACGTATAAACGTTTATATAGCTTTTTTAGGTCATTGAAGGGTGCCTGTTCTCTGTGTATCATTATTTTTAGTGTTTAAAAGTTTACAGCTACACTCCAGGGGCTGAAGTGAGGAGACTACTAGTAGTTCAGTTTTGTAGGATTTGCCAAGTGTCAGGCACAGAAAATAAACAATTTGGATGTTCCCATCAGAGAGTTTGTTTTTTCTTTTTCTTGGGAGAAGAGTGTGTGCAGTGTTACTTACAACCATTACCTGTTTTTGCAAGTAACAAATAGGGTATACATTTTTTATTATGATTCATGGAGCTTTAAGTACTTAAATTTCTATGCATCGAGATGACATAATGTTTCAATTTATTTTCTGTACGGTATAACTGTAGCATTCCAGGGTGCCTTGAAAAAATGTTTGTTAATGTGTGACAAGTTAGTAGCCAGGTTTAAAACTGCAGGATTCTAGACTCATGAGTTGCTTTCTTTTAACATCAGCACATGCAATAGGAAACGGACTCTGACTGATGTATGTAATCTTTATTCTTTTTTTTTTTCCTGTGTTAATCTGCCTTAAATGGATCAGGCTCACAAGTTCCAAAGATTGCAGACAAATTCAGCAACCAATTGTATTTAAGCTTAGCTGTTCCACTGGAAAAAGAGGGAGATACTGAAGGGGAATTAATCATATCATTTTAAGATGTACCTAGTTACAAAGTTGAGTGAATTATTTATTGTTAATTTATTAGAATAGTTTTAATATTTGTGAATGTATTGTTCTCTGGACGGTATTTTAATGTTAGAAATGTCCAGATTAATATTCACATCCCTTTCAGTTGTAAATAGTTAAGTGTAGGTACAGCTAAGCTTACTCAAAACACTATTCAGTCCCATGAAGCTTAGTACTTACAGGGATAGATCTTGTAATTTTATTTTGTGCTGTCTTGCACAGTCACACTAACATGGCAGTTGGCACATCTGTGTCTT
Organism: Nycticryphes semicollaris; assembly: GCA_013400055.1. Lineage (NCBI taxonomy): Eukaryota > Metazoa > Chordata > Aves > Charadriiformes > Rostratulidae > Nycticryphes > Nycticryphes semicollaris. The sequence goes on from VXBJ01007310.1 coordinate 605,134, forward strand.
GTTTACCAGATACAGTTCTATTCCTGCTGTGGAACAATATGTTCAATAAACTTGCAATCAGTCAAGAGCTGGGCTGAGTTAACACCAGAATCACTGTATTTGCAGCACTGCACCAGATGTTTGATGTCTTTCTGTTGTGATTGGTGCCAAGCATGCTTTGACCATTTGTGTGTGAAGATATGAAAGCAGCTCACAGTGTACAGTCAAAGATAAAGTCAATGAAGCATGTCTTTGTGCAGCAAGAATATATATCTCCAGTAAGAATACGAATTAAAGTATTGAGTATCCAGTGAAGTATGTGATGTAGTGACATCAGAAAGCATGTTTGTGCATTGCTGGTTTGTGTTCTCTGTCAGTGCGGTTTCCAGAGGGTACAATCTCAGTCATGCTTAAGGTTCCTACTGTATTTCATGGAAAACACAGGCAAGTATGACCAAATCCATTGATATGAGAAGCCAGTTTGGTAAAAAAATGTTCTATTTAATTGTCGGATAGTAAAAATAAAAGTGAAACTTTAAAAATAAAAGCACACAGTTGTGATTATTTTCCCTTTAATTTTTCATTATGTTAATATAGCGCTTAGTTTCCCAGTTTTGTCCTATTAAACATGTCCAGCTTACAACCCAAATAAGTTAAAGCCTTCCTTTTGAACTGGATGTGGCACGTCAGTTTGATTCAATAAGAGGTAGGAATACTGAGGAAAGTGTATCTTAAGCAGAGAAAATGTCATACCCTGGTGGATGTACATCACTTAAGCTGTTTTATTTGTAGGGGAGGAGAAGATATTATCTCTATATTAACAATCATCTCTTTTGGACTTTAGGAACTTCACATGACTGGAGATTGCGATGTGGTGCTGTGGACCTCTATTTCACACTTTTTGGCCTCAGCAGACCTTCTTGTTTACCATTACCAGAGCTTGGGCTTGTTCTTAATCTGAAAGAAAAGAAGGCTGTACTTAATCCAACGATTATCCCTGAATCAGTTGCAAATAATCAGGAACCTGTGAATAGCACTAACAATCACGGACAGTCAGTAGGATTTCAGAACACCGTAAGCACAAACCGTCTGCGTACATCCCAGCTGGCTCTCAGTCCTTGCGCTGGTTGCTGATTTAATTTTGTATTGTGTTCAAGCTTCTCGTGCTTTACCTGAGCTGCCTTTATACCTTGTTGCTCTTTATTCCTTCCACTTGAAAAACTGGCATATACCATAACTTTTAAATTTTTTTTTTATCTGTTGTGCATAGCATATGCAAGCTTTTTACTTGTTTTTTCAGGTCTCGCCATTTCTGTTCTTTATAAAACTTTCCTTTTTCTATATTGCTTATGAGACGTGAAGTGATTCACAGAAATGTTTGATGCTGTGATGAAAACCCTTTTTTATTAGACTAAGAACATTGCTTATAGGCAAGTTATGCAATTGTCCAAACCAAATCAGTAAATTTATTACATCTTAAAATACTTAGATATGCCTCTTTTTGAACAACTTCAAGAGATGTGAAAGTTGGAACTTTAACACATCTTCATTGAACACTTGAATCTGACTACTTAGTGCTGTGCTCTGAAGGATTTGTAACAACTTCTGGAGAATCACATATATTAAGTTTGATCTCTTTCTGACTTTGGAGGCCTCGGTCATTGTGTAGTTAGAAAGCTATTCAAGGGTACAAGCTATTCAAGTTGTACTTTTCTTAAGAGTAACTGCTACTGCTTCAAGATCAAGTCTTTTTGTTGGACAAATATGAAGGGAAAAATCTCAACAGACATGGAAATTATAAGTAATGTCTTTAACAGTTTAAAAAACTACATTTGATTGAAACTGTTTAGAAGTAAATCCCGAAAGAGAATGGGAACATGTCGGTAGCATGTTTGGCACACTTTACACTTTAAAAAATGAGATGGTTTTCTGTTATTTATGTGATCCCATAGTCACTTTCTAAATTGCTTTTATTCAGAAGTATACTGAGTGCAAATTATCACAGTACCTTGCAGGCTATTTCCAGTAGGGGGAGAAAATTATGATGAAGTCAAGTATCGTTAGAGCTACCCTACGTATTTACAGAACATGTAGTAAGTCCTATTTTGCTGCATGCAGATGTCAGAATTAAATAGCAGGAGACATTTTCTTGGCAGAATTTTAGACAGCAGTTCACTAAACATCCAACTTCTTTAGACTATCTTAAACAAAAAATTTCCTCTTAACTCTTCTTTTTCCTACACTGTCCTCTCCCTTGTGCTAGCACAGTTGTTGTTGCTGCAGAGTGAGCTGCACACAGGGGAGGAGCTGGTTGAAAAATACCTTTTTTTGTATCAGTTTCCTGGTCCAGTTGATGTAGTTATACAAATGCTTGTGACAGCCCAGGGCAGATACATGTAAGGAAGAGGAAGACGCTGCTTCTTTTGGCAGCTGTGCTGGCTTCCTCTACTCTGAAAATGCAGCATTAGTATAAGCCTCAATTCACACGTCGTCCCTCATATCTCCTTCTATGCCTCATCTCCACTCTCCTGTCCCTTACTTTGCTGAGGTTACCATTTTCATTGGAACTTGCCCAAAATTCAGGGAATTGATTCCCCTTTAAAAAAAAAAAAAAACCAGTAATAGAAGATAAAGGCTGCCTCTCATATTAGCCAAAGTTTATCCAAAAGTGTTTCACAACAGCAGTGTGTTGGGTTAAACAATGAGGAATGAAAAAAGGGAAATACATACTTGAGGGGAAAAAAGAGTTAACATCTGATAGAATACACCAGATTAACTAGATTCTTTAAAGCAGACTGTATATTCTGAGAGCATAAACATGTTAAAATCATCACCAATAGACTTGTGACACTGAATTTGCTGAGGATGCTAAAAATTACCCACTTCATGAAATTAAATTTGAGTTGTTCGGGGTGGGGCTGGAGTGCCCTTTGTAGGACGGGGGAAGAGCAGTTCAGTGGAGCAGCGTGTGCTCTTGACAGTCTATGATACGGCCTTTATCTAGTTTTTAGTGGACTTTTAATTATGTTTGCTTCTGTGGGTACTTTATTTTTCCTTCTCTATTTTATGTGTTGAACTTCTTGGAACACCTCTCTCCTGTTTTAATGACTGTAAGCGTGACTTACTAAAATCCCCTGATATTTTTATATTCCTTTGACCCTGTTTTTGTTGATAGTCTAAGTAATTGACAAAACAGTTTAACTTTTTAATAATATTGTTGTGAAATCAAAAAAATAAACCAAACCCAAGTTATATATAAGTGCTTGTTAGGACTTGTATTCAACAAAGCAAGCATTAGCTTTTAAAGCTAACTAAAAGAAGATTTAGCTAAATCCCATGTGTAGATCAGAGGCTATCACAGTTTTTCAACTGAGATTTGGACTGAGGAGAGTCTGCAAGGCACAGATTTATAGAAAGCCTATTCAGAGGCAGCAAATGTTGTTGCACACCAACAGTACCATGATTGTGAGAAGGGACAGAAAAGATGCCAATGCTAGATATGCAGAGGGAGCAGGGATAGAAGTAAAGAGAAACTATGTTTGTAGGAGAGGTTGGCACAAATCCATACAGGGTTTTAGAAAATACTTCTTTGCCAGAACTACAGGGAAAACGTTGTTCAAATCACCCACTTTACTCAGAAGTGTTTTCAGCTATCAGGTCTCTTTTAAGCTGAAACATGGCTCTTGCTATCTTCTAATTTTGGTCTTTTAATGCTGCTTCAGGAGGATGATCATCTTATTAAGGAAACAGCATCCAGCATTTCTGGTCATCAGCAGGGGGTGAAGAGGAAGGCTGATATGCCACTCGGGTCTCCATTGGAGCCAGGGCAAATACTAGAGAAGAATGAAGACAGTAAAGTCAAACTCAAAATCAGAGTAAGAAATGGAAATTCAACTTGCACAATACGTAGGGTATTCAGAATAAGAGCAGTGGCTTCTGCTGACTTCCCTTAAAGCTGTGTTCAAACACAAGACATGTTGTGTATATGTGTGCAGTAGTTGTTACGCTTATTTTGGCAAAATCATTTCCCATCAGATTCTTTATTGGCTGGCAAGAACTAAAGTTGACGGCTAATGCTCTTGTCCACACAGCTTCACGGTAAACTAGAAAGAAGACACGACACTGACCCTTTTTAATTTTGTTGAATTTTTATTCCTTTGCAGTGGTAGATATCACTTCCTTTCCCTCTCACCCCCAATTTACCTCAAAAATAAAATAAAATATTTTAAGAGATATTTAGTGATAATTCCTATGAATTATTAGCATCTGCTTACTTTTTTTCCTGATATCTTAGTTCTCAAACTCTCAAGAGGAGGAGGAAATTGATATGGACACAGTTCATGACAGTCAAGCCTTTATTTACCATCATTTGAATATGTTGGAGAGACCATCCACACCAGGTATGAGTCATTTTATTGGCAAAATGATAGTATGAATTTTTCAGCTGTTTCAGTTGTGGGGATTTTTGCTACAGCTTACTCTCATGCGTTCAGTGCTGGTAAGTGTTAAATGTTAACTGAATTCAAGGGAGTATGTAAAAGGTGCAGAGGAATATTTCTCTAGCTTCCAGTAGATTTATAGATAACTGTGTACATGTGCGTTTTCATACGTATCTGAGTAAGGGAAGTACGTATCATGTTTATAAAAGTGAAAAGCTAAGTAATAAATAAAATAGCATGATTCTGAAATACAAGCCCATAAGCAATTAGGTAAAATTTATTTTGCTGTAGTTGTCTTTTCAATAAGTAATAATTTTGAAGATTAACTTTTTAAAATAGTACAAGACTATTCAGGTCTAAAAAAAATCTCTAATCTTAATGATTTGTAATTTATCATTAGTATTTAAAAAACATGCAAGCCTCAAAGATGCTTAGAAGGGCTTTTCAAAGTTGGAAAGATTGCATCTATAAGTGAAATAGTTTAATTTCAAGCACTTCTTTTCTTTTATTGCTTCTCTTAGTATTTTTCATCAAATATTTAGCAAAATTGCTTCTAAAAAAGTGGTGTTCCTTAAAATCCTTATGGCAGGCTGAACTTCAGTGATGAACTTCCACCTTCTTTGCTCATCTGTCACTAGCAAAGAACTTCAATGGTTAGTCTTGTTTCCTCAAAATATTTTAACCACATTGTGCCACTGGAGCTAAGCTGAGGCAGTGTGACTACGTAACAAGCATTATGAGAGATCTTTGGTATGCATCCAAAACAAGGGTTTAGGATTGCAGTACTGCAATACTTAAGAGTGAAATATCTGGCCTTAGAAGCAGGATTCAGAGCAATTACCGTCTTGCCTGTTTTTCTGTTTGTATCCAGTGGCTGCCTAATGTAAAACAGAAGTGGACCTTAGCAGCAGGATCTAGAACGTTGGTTCCGTCCTGAGTGCCCTGGGTTGTGAGCTACGCTGACAGGCGACCTAATCTGCTTTCCCTGTGACCTAGCAATTTAGTGGCCCCGTTTAGGAGAAGGGCTGGTGGATGTTCCTGCTCCAAGTATCCTGCTGAGGCTGGTGCCTTGGTGCTGGCCGTGGGTGTGGAAACTGTAGGCTCATACTCCCTTAGGGCTGAGGACTTAGATTTTTACTTCTTTGGCAGATGCTGTAGCCACTGAGGGGTTTTTTTGTTTTGGTGGTTGGTTGGTGGATATTATTTTTTTTTAATAAAAGGTAACTGCTGTCATTGCTCAGCTACAAATTAAGTTCATATGGGGACATAAAACACAGGGAGGTCTAGTTTCTGGATTCCAGATGGCCTTTGGTTAATGACATGTGCCAGCTCCACCAGGATGGATTTGTTGTTAGATATGTAGAGTAGCAAAACCCACAACTTTTTTTGCCCAAATCATAGGCATTTCAATGGACTGAAGGGGAAGGCTGCATGTATGTGGCTGTCATGAACTTAGTTAGGAGCCTAATTCCACACAGCCTTTACTTTAAACCTCTCGGAGCTGCTTTGAATTTTGTCCTCAGTATTATCATCAACCATCACACTTCTGTTACGGCAAAGAATGACACATCCAGTGCATGCAACTGTGAAGGTGATCCATTAAGGATTAGTATTTGTAACTCTTACATGATATTTTGCAATGATTTTTTTTTTACTAGATTTACACACTCTATAAAGTAAAAAACAAAAGTCTGCCAAATGCATCACAAATAGGACTCATGGGACCTTCTGTACGCCAGCTCTGGGCTCCAGGAGTGTTGCATATTCAGTTTGCACTAGAGTTCAGAAAGGGTAAGGTCTGATCAGGAGCAGAGTAATGGCCACTTGACTGCTGCTTTTGTAGGCCTAAAACAGACAAAAGCTACTTGGAGATTCACTTGTGTGCTCAGTGACCTTCTTGCCTCTGCCGTTTAGGCATTCAGCACACGGGAATACATTTTCTTTCCTAGGTAATAAATGAGACAAATGCTGGGGTTTGCTACAGAATTCATTTTAAATAATAAGCCTTTGAAAAGCATTATTTGGAAATGCTTCAGATTAATCTAATTTTCTTTGGTTTGTGCGGTTAGAAACAGTTCCACTTCAGATAATCTTTACTTCTAAAATTTCACCTGTTTCTTATTCATAGCGTTTTTCTTAGAAGCAGAGATGTATGAATTTCAGACTGAGTAAATGAAGACGGTTCAGTCTCTAGGAAATGGCATACTTCTGAGGAGAAATGCCAAACAGATGGGGAAAAATAAAAGCATATGTAAATAAAATTGTTCACACATAGGAGTGTTCTGTTTTACAGAGGAATCACAGATAATATTTCCTGAGGGGTTTTGAGTTTTTGCAGCGGTGATGGAGGATGGGTGCACTTCAGTGAGCGATTATGGTGAAATAGATTGACAACAGGTTCTGAAATGGTCTCAGTATCTTATTAGTAAATCGTAAGATTTTGTATCAACCTCAGTTCTGTGACTCTTACTTGGAAAGCAGCGAGCTCTTAGTTCATACTCAGTTTTCCTCTCACAGCTGTGGGTTACGTCCCCACATGTCACATGAAGTGTTAGATCATCAGCCAAACACAGACTGCGAACAGCAGCTGCCAGGAGGAGGCTTATGTTGGGTCTAAGTCCTGCTGTATCTCTGTGTTTATTTAATTTTTTTTTTTTTTACACTCCCCACACCACCTTGAATGGTAATTTGTATTTGTTCAAGTCGATGTAACCTCCCAAAAGCCAGGAAAATATTATTTTCCTTTAAAACCTTTTTCTCCTGTATGCTTCTGCTCATAGATGTGAAAGGTTAGGCTTGAGATGCTGCAAGGGCAATAAAAGATGTCTTACACTACAACTCTTGCAGGCTTACACATTTCAGTACTATAATTACAGCACCTTTCATAGTTGTTTATACAGAAAATATTTTAATTCCTACTAAAGCTGTGTACGATATGAACTGTATACGATAATAGAACTGTGGACTCTGGTAGTTATTAGCGATTCTGAGCATTTTTCAAAAAGTTTAACAAAACATCAGTTGTGAACTGTCTGAAGAAGGATGTTGTGTTGATCATTCATCTGCCCCGAGGACCAGAAACATGGTACCCTCCTTTGAGCCTCTGAAGCTGTGCAAGGTCACATTTCTAACGCAAGAACAGATTTCTATTTGCTACTAAATCATCAAGAGTAGTAGTAATGCTCCCTACTCTTACCTAAAGATCAAAAGAATTTCAAAATCAGATTTTGTGTAAGCAGTAGATTTAAGCTCTCATTTCAAATTACAAGGTGACTTGTCATGTGCTATTGACTTCAGTGACAGCAGATTAAGAAACTCTTCATTTTTGTACTTCAGTGTTTCACTCGTTTGAAAGTATAATACTTCAGATTTAACCTTGAAAAGTTCTGCTGTGTGTGTCAGGTTATTGATAAATAAATAACACCACAGTTAAGCTACTATTTTAATATAAGAACAAAGCAATATAGTTGTTAACTGAAAGTAAAATGAGGATATTAAGAAAAATGTTGCTGGTTTAAAGTATATTTTAGCTAAATCAGCAGCTCATCTTTGCAATACTTAGCAGAGGCTATCCTGAGGTATAGGTGTAAGAAATTATCTGTGTACAAATCCCCACTAAAATGTACGAAATCAAATGAATCTGTAAATTGGAACAGGTTAAAATTTTACTTCTCACTCTCAAACTTAAAATTCTCTCATGTGGTCCTTAAAAGAAAACTCTACTAGACAGAAAAATCATAACTTTTTTTCAGTGATACATAATTTGAAAATTCTGCTTCTTAAGGCAAATGCGAAGACACTCTTGCATTCTAGAAGCTTGAGATTATTTATGCTTGGTGACTTTCTGTGTGTGCTTTGTTGATGGTTCAACAGATGCACAAACAGAGCATTAAATTAAAAAATAGCGTGTCTTGGATGTTTCCAGGATAATACTAAAAAATAAAAGTAGAAATAAGGACAAGCATGGTAATTGTCAGAGCAGTTTTAAGATCTTTTCAGCTTCTTTTTTTTTTTTCAGCATTCTCTCTTTAGAGAAAATTCCAGCCAGAGCTGTAGTTCAACTGCTGGGCAAAGAGATTGCATGATTTTTCTCATTAGCAACCTTTCTTTGGGTTCTGGGAAGAATGTATTAAGTGCTCAAATGCTTGTGTTGATGTCCCCTTCTTCCCAGAGGTGGTCGATTGTCAGGTTCTGGAGCACCCGACTGTCTTCAGCTGAAACATTGGACCCATGGGCCTTTGTGTTCTCCCTCTCTGACATTTGAATAAATCAGGGTGCAAATGGGGTCATTTCTATTTGGAAAAGTCGTACATAAGCCAGCTGTTTAAAAAATGTAGGTTGCACATGCAAAGAAACAGAGACTCTAAGTCTGTGGTGTCCCACCCTCCTCACACAAAATCAGAAGTATAGGAGAGACCTTATGGAAGATCTTACAAAAGCTTGTTGACATGTCGAAGTCTTGAGTTACGTGTTTCCAAATTGTAAAGGTTCAATAACTAGGAGTAAAATAGGTAAAACACTCTACCCAACGCCTTTGTTCAAAGTTCATGCACCAATAATTCTTAAAAAGAAAAAAACCCTTACCCTAGATAATTGATGAGCAAGGTGTTATGGTTATCTGACAGCAATTCTTATTGTAACAGAAATTGTTACTTTACAGCTTATCTAGATCTAAACCTTTTTAATTCTGAAACTAAACTACAAGACCTATGTTTTCACTGAGGGGTTGGAGCTACATGATCTTTAAGGTCTTTTCCAACTCTGACCATTCTATGATTCTGTGATTTTACTCTCTCTTACAATGTCTACAGCATTTGTATCAATCACAGTGACAAGGTGTGCACAAAGCTTCTGATCTTTGTCTCATGGGCTAGTAATTCTGTCTAATTTTAACCACCTACCCAGTTAGCTGGAACACTGCAAAGCCAGTAATTCCCTTGGAGTCTCCACATCCCGAACAGAAGGAGATCCAACTGGATAGACACATGTATGTGCGTTTTCTACCAAGGAATGCTGCTAACCACTTCAGAAGCGAGCTCCTGGGCTCACCCTCTACTTATTGTGTGTTTCTGTGATTTGAGAAACCCTGGTTCCAGTCCTGCTCCCTCTGCCAGGAGGAAGTGGGTTCCCTGCAGGAAGAGGGAGTACTCCGTGCCTCCTTGCAGCAGTCCTGCCACCCCTGTTGACATGAGGATGATATTAATGCCCTGGAAAACAATTCCTGTTTAGCCTTGCTTTCCTAGTTTGGCAAGGTCCTGGCATAGGCTTTAAGGAGATATTGATTAAAATTAAACTAAAATGAAGAAAAAGCGTTGTGCAACTTTAATGGTGAATTTTACAGGTACAAAGCTGTGAAAATTTTTATAGAGCTTTTACAGATCTGTCCATTTTACAGACAACTGAGTTTGGTAGTCTGTATACGTTCTTTCTGAGCTGTTGTCCAGGATCAGTTTATTTGATTCCTGATTTCAAAGCACTTTTTAACAGTAGGAGGAAATTTTCTGGATAGTTGTTATTTTTGCATTTAAAACCCCAGCATATTATAGCTATTTTTGACTGCTATGAAGAGAGTGTATGTGTACTTGTAGTACCGACTCAGTCAATATAGATTTTTTTGTAATGAAATTCTTTCATCTGGTATTGACATTTGTGCCATATTGCTAATATTGTCTGTCTCCTTAAGTGTTAAAGTAGCTCTTGAGTTGCAGGTGGATCCCTTCTCTCCACTTCCTGAAGATGCCTGTTTCAGAAACTGAAACTGCCTGTTCCAGTTTCTAGGTGCTCACCACTGTCCCTTCCGTCCTGTTTGCGTAAACTACTGTTGCATTTGCTCCCTAACTTGCTTCACTCAATGGTATTTAACTGCTTCAAATAATACTTTTTAATAATACTTTCAAATAATATTTTTTAATGCTGACTGTTGCCTTAGCAGAGCTGGCAGTTCAGCAACCAACCGGTGCAAGTGGCAAGTGGTGCAGCAGAGTTGGGGAGGTCTGTTTGATGGCATCCTTGCTCTTCTCTGGTACTTGTCACTACTGCTGCATCATCTCTGCAGCCCTCATCCCCTGTCTTTATACCACTTACACTAAGTTACTTTTTTTTTTTAAGCTCAGAGGCTTCGGTTTACATTGTTACAAATGTAGTGTCTAGACTTATGGGTTCAGTTTCCATATAAAAATAACTTCGCAGTTCGGAAGTTGTGGAGCTGTGAAGTTTTAAGGGTTTGTGTCATATGTGTGATTTCTGTTTTCTTTAAATTTGACTTTAGTTTGCCTTCTATATCTTAATATATCACGTGCTAGGAACTTGAGAACATGTGAGAACGTGTTCTGTGCCTTGGATAAATCTTCTATGGACAAACACTCATCAGTCGTCTTCTGGCTTTTTGACATGACCTTCTTCTGCATTACTGGAAGCTGTGATGGTGTCACTGCAACAGTCCGCCTTTAACTTTTTGTAGCCTTTTTTGATGATGCCAAATACTGTGTGATTGCGTTGTCAGAGCTACAGCCTCCAACCGTTTCTTTTCTAATGGCTCAAGTCAGATATCTTCCTTTTTCCACTATTCTGTCTTCTGTTTCATGCCTGGTTTTGCATTTTTGCAACTGCTAAGGAACACTTTCTTTCTTGTTTAAAATCTGTGCTTTAGAGACATAAGCTCAGGTTATAGGGGTGGATTTAGGTACAGGTAAGTGTTTCTTAAGAGAAACTTCATTTGAAATTGTTACATTGTGAAGCAATCCTACATCTTTTTGCATCAAATACCATCTGCTAGCATGCTGTCCGCATTGCCAAGAGCTGCTCCAGGTAACAATGTAAAAAAAGTTGTAGTAACTGTATGTTGACGTCAACAAGTGGAAGTTTGAATTTGTGCTCGTATCTTGTGTCTGCCATAATGTACATAAAAAGGGGACGTCATTGTAAGTTCTAACAATAAATCTTTGCATTGATAACATGAGCTTACCACTGCATAATTCTGATGAAATAAAAATTTAAAAAAAAAAAAAATTGCATATTAGGGATTTAAAGTCTATAGGAAACTGTTATATCCTGGTCCAGCCTCCTTCATAACATCAGCAGAATTTTCTCTTGCACCACAGTCACAACTTGCAGTTAACCCCAAGCTCATTTCTAGAAGCCATCACTTTTGCTGTTTCAGATTTTAAGCAATAGAGATTCCACCATGTCCCATAGTAAGTCATTGGTTATCCTCACTGTAAAAATGTTTTCTATTTCTATTCTGACTTTTAAACACAGATGTAGGTTTCATTACTTCCAGCCATATTTAAAAACAAACAAAAACTGGAACAGCTGTACTGTCTAGAAACTTTCCTATAGATGTGCTTGATTGAATCAGTTCTTAATCTTGTGGATAAGGCTAGAAAGATTACTTTGAAATCTTTCTCAAGGCTTGTGTGTCGTACCGTAGTGAGCTGGCTCTTCAGACTTCCAGGAATCATTAGCACAGACCAATCATTCTTGCCGTTAAAGATGTAAAACTAACCAAAAAGATGTACTGGGAAAAAAATCAGTTTTCAAATATACAGGAAAAGATAATAAGATAATTACAAATTATGTAACACAATTCCTTACTATTTAACAGGGTTATATTTACCAAAAACTGGAGGGGGGACCCCAACATTTAAAGCAGCTGTGAGGAAAATCCATTTTAAGTAATACTTAAAGGAGTAGTTTCCTTCAAAAATCTAATGGTGCTTTTCTACATTTGTCCAGTAGTTAAAGCACATTCTTGCAATGTGAGTGATTTGAATCAATTTCTGCCTAAGGAAATTCGAGCTTTCCCACCTGCCAAGTTAACATGTTAATCCATTCTGTTGAAGCTATTGCAGATTGTGTGAAATAATAAAATATTAAATAAGAAGGTGGTTCAGGAATTGAGAGGTCATGGATTGTTTTTTCTCTCCTCAGATACCAGACTTATTCAATATATAAGTAGTTCTTGTGTATTTGCAAAATATATACTAATAAGCATGATGTAATTGTCTTTATTGGAATTTTCATTTTGTTTAAGAACAAAGCTTTTATAATCCCTTAAATGGGCTAAATTGCTTGTAAGATACACTATTTGGAAAAAAACAATTTAATTCTTTTATTCACTGGCAAAAAGTTTGTATGTTCTTGCAGGGAGCTTGAGCTCTTGACTGAAAGGAGTTCACATCCCAAAACTGCACTTTAATCTCTCCCAGTCCTTCACTTTGTATCCGAGCTTTCATAAGCAGTTAAATGTTTTTTTATTCATGGTATAGTGGCCTTCTTACTGTCTTTGAAAATGTATTTCTGGAAGCTAGTATAACTTGCAGGTCCTTGGCTCTTTGCAGTTCCTGATTGTCTGGGATACATTTATACTTTTGAGGGAAGAAGGAGTTCCTCTGTAAAAATTGTCAGTAGCGTGGGAGCATTAATGGCACATCCAGAGCCTTTTAAAAACAAAACCCCAAACAAACAAAAAAAACCCCCAGAAGCTCATGATGCAAGTTTCTGTGTTTGTATCTTTAAACAATAATGTAGATTTACTCTGATAATTCAGAATTTCTTATGCTTGAAAACAATGCAAACTAAACATTTATTAATCCTGCTGTATCCATATGGGTTTTTTTCAGGCAAAGAACAGTCGTCGGGAGAGATGAACATGCACCCTGTCTCAGCAGCTCCAATGTCGGTGTTTAGTAAAGAATCAAACTCCTCCAAACACAGTGATCACCATCATCATCACCACCATGAGCACAAGAAAAAGAAGAAGAAACACAAGCATAAGCACAAGCATAAACATAAACACGATAATAAAGAAAAGGAGAAGGATCCCTTTGCTTTCTCTAACAGTCCAGCCAGTGCACGATCAATCCGCTCCCCGTCACTTTCAGACTGATGTCGGTGGCTTCTCTGGAGTTCAGCTTGCTGCAATATTCTCTGAATACTTAGAAGGATGTATATAACTATAGCTTCTATCTTTTTTTATGGATGTAAGAATATGCGAATTGCTTTAGCAATTCAGAAGCTCTGCCACCAGCCTTGTTTGAAGCCTTCTATTTGCATATGCGGTTGTTGAAATAATCTGATTCAAAAAATATGTTTTATGATTCTGAGTCATTTTGTATTTCGCTCTTCTCCACACCTCCCACTCTTTTTTTCCATTTTAAACAAAGAAAACCGCCCTTTATGTAAGGGCCCCATATCCACTGGCAACCCCCTGCACATCATGCTGACCATGTGTACTGCCAGAGTCAATTATGTTTTAATCCTTTGAAGAATGTTACGAGGCAGAGTATGTTTTAAGCAGAAGCCCATTGCCAGACCTTTGGTGAAGTGCTGTTTCCAGCGTGGTATTGTATAACCAAGTGTAGACCTCCTGAGAAGACGGGGATTTTCTGTAGTCGTCAGTTGAGCTGTTTCTTGCTTTAACCATTGCAATGTAATGTCGAAGTTTTAAGAACAGTGTGTAGGATATTTGCCTTTTTCAGATACTAAAACTCTTTAAAAATTCCAAGCTGCTTTTAAGCTGCAGGTATTTATTATCAATATGACCCTTTGAATATAATGACATTCTGCAATTATGTTTTTTGGAATTTTAGCAAAATGCTTAATGCATGTTTTGTCCTGTAATCAGGCTTTTAAAAATCCAATAAAGTTTGCAAATTATTTTGACAGAGGCAGAATTTTTTCTTCAAGCTTGACATTGGAATATACTTTTGAAAGATGGCTTTGCGAAAAGGGAAAAAATATTTTTGAAAAGCTTAAAAATTAACAGATTGAAAAACATTTCCTCCTGCTGAGGGGTGGTTCGTTTGGAACCATTGTATAAGATCAGCTCACGAATCCACAGGAGAAATACATCAGTAGATTAACTGAGGTCTGAGACTTTGAATAATGGATGCATTTAAATTTCTTCAGCTGTGTTTTATGCAGTGTGCTATTCACACCCAGCAATTTTTTTTATTTAAAAGCTTCAAGGCTTTTAGAAGTTTTGATAATAGAGATAACTTCTCTCTGCCACTTTTTATGTGTTTTCTTTTATTTGTGTGTAGAGGCAGGGGTTATATTTCCATGCACTGGTTGACTTCTGTTGCCCGGAGTTGACTTCACATTTAGCTTCTTAGAAGATGGTTGTGTATTTGGGTTAAATATTTTTAATTTTTTCTTCCCCAAGTTCCTATGAATTGGGGGAAAAGAGACTGATTCTCCTTCTTAGGGCAAAATGAGAAAGTTCAACAGGGACCCAAGAAGACTTTTTTTAAGCTATACTCTGTTTCATGAAAGTTAATAAATACTTTTATATTATATACCTGCTATTGAATCCTGTAGTTTTTGTAATGACAGATTATCTGTAGAATGAAAAGATGTTAGACTCAGCTGTTCTGTATTGTACGTACACTTCTTTTGTTATTCGAACACCATATCCCATTAATACTGTTGTGCTAATAGTTGTGTTAATTGTACTCAGACGTGTGAAGGTACGTCTGGCTGGGTTTGGATGTGCTGGACTTGGGCAGCACCGCAGCTTCTGTCCTCAGGGAGGGTGGTGCCCATCTGCTGTGGCCTCAGCAGCTCTTCACATGAGGTGAAGCCCACCCTGGTGGGATCTCTTTCTGCGATGACTGTGAGCTGTCAGCTCGGATGAGCTGAAGGTGCAGCAGGAACAGGAGGACACCAAATTATGGGTAGAAGGAGGTACTGAGCATGTGTTGGGTTGACCAGCCCTGTGTGCATTGCCACCTTTCTTGGGCCAGCGAGCTGTTGCATTGGCATCATGGGCTGTTGAATCACAGGGAGAGGCTGGGAGGCTGTAGCAACAGCTCCATGGAAATATTTCTAGGTGTTTTTCCCCTTGGCTATGGAGTGAGGTAACACTGCCAAACGTGTTTGTGGGAGACCGGGGCTAGTAAGCCATGAAAGCTGGCATTGTTTGGGAGAGCAAAGGTACGTGCATTTATGTTTTAAAAGTGAGGTCATGGATAATTTAGGCTGGTGTAGTTTCTGCTTTTGGAGATGCAGTTTTACAGTCTTGGGCTGAGGGGAAATGTATTGTTCAGTGATACAGCCACAAAACAGGTAGAGCTCTAACAGGCGAATTCTGCCATCATGCATTTGCCTGTATGACTTTAAGCGAACTATGGAATGTATGCTAAGGGAATATGGTGAAGACACCATTAATAGAAAATGAGAAGGGGAAAAAAAATCCCAAAAGGCTTGTCCAGTGCAGTTTCTGAGGTGATATCATGGTCCTGGTTCAGAATATCCATTAATGTGTTTGCTGGAATACAGGTCAGTTGGAGGTCTGCAGGTGGTAGGACGTGGTCAGGCAGTGCTCACAATCTGCTCGTGATTGGGCAGATTGTACCAGTGATCCGAAAGCAACAATCTAAAATTCAGTAAGAATGAATGTGAAATACTGAACTTGGGGGAAAACTAAGTGCGGGAAAGCAAACCTTTCCCCCGATCTCACGATATCCAATGAGGAAAAACAGCATGGGGAGGTTGCACAGGGGTGAGGAACTTGATACTATTGCAAAAGCAAAACTCACTTAAGATAAAACTGCCCAGTGGTTTGGGGCAATGCATTTTAGGAAACAATCAAAGATTCATATTATCATAGAATGGTTTGGGTTGAAAGGGATCTTAAAGATCATCGAGTTCCAAGCGTCCCTGCAGGGACGCCTCCCACTAGACCAGGTTGCTCAAAGCACCGTCCAGCCTGGTCTTTCATAGGTGAGCAAATACTCCCAGGTGGAACAACAGATAACATTGCATATAAGGGGAATTGAGGATTCCAGGTCTAGAATGAAAGAAGTCTGAAGAAGGAACTTTCCCTTCTAATACCTAAAAGATTGCTACAAGAAGAAAGGTTTATCGATTGTTCTTGATATTTCCTTGGGAAGGAAGGGATTAGCTTTATTTGCAAGAAAAAGTATTTTTGTTGAATGTTAAGATGGAAAATACTCTTGCAGGCACCTAATGATGATGTGAATGCTGTTTTCTTGCAGATTTTTGATCAGCAGATTGGCAAACATCCGGCAGGGGATGTTCATGGGATGCTGTGCCCTGCCACGGCGCGGGGACTTCGCTGCTTTGGTTCGTTTTCGTGGATTCTTCAATCTTCCATTTTTGTCGGAGAAATTGCCGAGGTGGCCCCCCTGGGCGTGATGGGCACTTGTGTGAGGCTTAGGAGAGGTCCTTGCCTGCCAGAGATCTTACCGATTGCAGTGTAGCTTGGGTCATTCTTCTCATAAATCGATGACTCTTTCAAAGATACAACATGAGATCAAGTTAAAGCTTTGCATCGGGGTGGCGGATTGAGCTCTTTGTGCTCTCAAACCTCGCAGGCTGGCTGTAACCTGTGCAGCTGATCGTGGTCTGGGTTCTGATTTTTGGTTAAAACTTCTGGCGTGTCACACACTGCCCCTGAAACAAAAGAACTATTTGATTTGGGTGGGGTAACATCCAAATACTGGAAGAATGTGCGTTAGGCATATGAAGTAGAAATGCATTGGTTGTTGAAAATGTGCAAAGAGGTCAAAGTCTGGAGAAATTATTTTGACATCTCAGATTTTAACATGAATTCCTTTATTTTGTTCATGATGAACATTATCGTACACACAAGCATAGGGCAGATATGTAATATTAAAAGACCCATATGCATTTTTAATGCAGACTCCATTTATCATGGTGTTTTTTTCTTATTTCTCAGCATAATTATAGAAGAAAACGTCCATGAAGTAACATCTGCATCTCATAGGCGTGCCCAAGTCTCTAATTAGGATGCAGCTTCTTTCCTTAGGTGGCTGAGTAAGCATTTCAGCTGTGATGGGTTTGCTGCCAGGCCCTGTCAGTCTGTCCTGGCGCTGTGGGAGAAGGAAGGACAGCAGGATGCGACTTCTCCAAATTCTTGGGTGAGCTGGTGCTGACCTTCCAGCACATCCCATAAAGTACTCCAGCTGGCATTAGGCTTCGTGTCAATGATTACAAGGTGTCCTTACACTGGTTACCTTTTTAGGATATAAAAGCTCTTCAGTTTTAGTTGATTTCATATTTACAGAAATTGGATGATTTGTGTAGATTTTAATATAAGGAATTTTTAGTCAAGTTGGTATTTTTCAGTTCCTTAAGATGGTTGAGTCACAGAAAATTGGGAACCTGATTTTTAATGCAACATCGGTATTGCATAGAGGCTCTTAAAATACGCATGGTAAATATAAAAGTTTTGTGTGAGACTTGATTCTATATTTTTATGTAAGGATAAAAATAGATATTATTCATAAAATACATTTTGTTTTCTGCTTTTACAATTTAAATGGCAATAATAATGAGTGGTTGCATACACATTAAGCCATGGCAGCTAATGTATAAAACCTGTGTAGTCACCTGATACCCTAAATATAGTTTTGCTAAATGCATTTCCAAGGTTTCCTTTTATTATTATTTTTGTCCTGAAAATTCTACAATGTTAGTGACCTTTGCTGATGTAGATAAGTCAGGATTTCATTAGAAGGACTTTGTATTTCGCTAAGTGTGGTGTTTAGGGAGCAAAACGTGAGTATTTTTGTGGTAAACAAAGTAACAGCAGTAACTGAAAGTGTATTTAGCTAGAAGATTTTTTTTTTTTTTTCTATTTCTGAGTAGATGTGAGACTGCACGAGTGGATGCTTTGGTCTGATCTAACAACCTGCCACAGGGGAAGGAGCCATTTCTCCCTCCATCCCCTGATCTCAAAATCCCACGTTGGATTTTCTGGGTGGGAACCGGGAATGTTTAGGGCTCCATTCCACTCTCTGAAACTTTCGGGCCGAGGCTGGGAAGGCAGCGAGGCTGTTGCTGGGCTGGTAGAGCAGAAGGTGGAGTGCAGGGAGGGAGGGNACAATAATGGGAAAAAGAAATGCTCTTCAAAAATTACTCCAAAGGTCATTATCAGGTCAAATAAGTTATTATAAAATTCTTTTTATTCCTTTTTTTAATGTATTATTATTATTATTCTATTTTACTTTTAGCCACAGAATTGGAAGCATTTCATTCTGAAAACACACTTTGTGTTTTCTAAATCTTCCTATATCTTATATCATACTGTGAAATATAAGTAACGATAAAACTTCTAAATGAAAATATGCCCTAAAAAGAAGGAAAAAGTTTGAAAATACTTTAAGAATGAAAGCACTTTTTAAGACCTGATTGACTTCTCCCCTTTTTCAAAAACTTATTTCAGGAAAAAATGCCTCTTTTGGAAGTTATCTGTTCCTCACCTTTCCAGGAAAAGGTGGGATGACTCAAACACTATTTAAAAGCTGTTTGAATCCATGTGAGTAACCCTCTGTTCCTCGTGGGTGCTGCACAGGCTCGTGCCAAGCCTCGCTAGGTTTGCCCGGGTGTGGGTTTCAGTGCAGGACCCCAGGGGACACCGTGGGAGCAACGGAAAGGTGGCCACAGTCTTCCCTCAGTGCCCGCCTGCAGCCTATGTAGGAGCAGTCTTGGACCTGTTTTTTCTTACGCTGTTGGTTCTGCTCAGCTTCTAATCACTTATTTTGTTAAATCTTTCAAGTCTTTTTTTTTTTTTTAGTGCCTTAAACTTCGGCTTTATTGGAAAGACTCTGGTGTTTTGGCAGCTCATCTCTCACCTGGGAGTCGAACTGAAGTATATGTGGGAAGAAGGGTTTTTGGCAGTATTGGAAATGTTTGAGTACAGCTTTTCAAGTTGATAGGACAATCATTGACAGTGTGTCATTGTTTTGCCAGTTTTAGTCACTCAATTCCTAATTTTTCTGTACACTGAAAAAGTGGAGGTAGGGAAGAAGGAAGAACTTGGAGGTATGGAAGAAGGAAGAGGGACTGAGATGATCTGTCACCACAGTTAGGAGACTTGGCGAGATGAAAGGTGTTGCATCAGTTTTATCACTCACCTTCTTAAGGCAATTTATACTGCTTTTAGGTATTTTGGACTCACCCATGGAGCTTCTGCCTCCATTGTCCAACACTGTGCAATGTTGTCCTCCATTATTTCTTTAGCATCAGTTTTTGTTCCAGTGTATTGATACAGTAGTCATCCAAGAGATGTCCAAGCTTCAAGGAAGGCAGATGACTCAAAGACATCCACCAAAGCAGAAGGTTCAAGCTGCTCTGGAGCAGGATGATGCCCTGTGCTGGAGATTTGAGTTTCTTGTCTGGGTTTTTCATTATCTGTTGCCAGCTCTGCGGCCAGGAGGCTACTACAGCTTATTTCTCCTCCCAGCATAGGTG
>VXBJ01007310.1:626041-637946 GCA_013400055.1 Nycticryphes semicollaris
TCTTTCGCTGTTGGTTTCTCTCAGTTTCTAATCACTTATTTTGTTAAATCTTTCAAGTCTTTTTTTTTTTTTTAGTGCCTTAAACTTCGGCATTATTGGAAAGACTCTGGTGTTTTGGCAGCTCATCTCTCACCTGGGAGTCGAACTGAAGTATATGTGGGAAGAAGGGTTTTTGGCAGTATTGGAAATGTTTGAGTACAGCTTTTCAAGTTGATAGGACAATCATTGACAGTGTGTCATTGTTTTGCCAGTTTTAGTCACTCAATTCCTAATTTTTCTGTACACTGAAAAAGTGGAGGTAGGGAAGAAGGAAGAACTTGGAGGTATGGAAGAAGGAAGAGGGACTGAGATGATCTGTCACCACAGTTAGGAGACTTGGCGAGATGAAAGGTGTTGCATCAGTTTTATCACTCACCTTCTTAAGGCAATTTATACTGCTTTTAGGTATTTTGGACTCACCCATGGAGCTTCTGCCTCCATTGTCCAACACTGTGCAATGTTGTCCTCCATTATTTCTTTAGCATCAGTTTTTGTTCCAGTGTATTGATACAGTAGTCATCCAAGAGATGTCCAAGCTTCAAGGAAGGCAGATGACTCAAAGACATCCACCAAAGCAGAAGGTTCAAGCTGCTCTGGAGCAGGATGATGCCCTGTGCTGGAGATTTGAGTTTCTTGTCTGGGTTTTTCATTATCTGTTGCCAGCTCTGCGGCCAGGAGGCTACTACAGCTTATTTCTCCTCCCAGCATAGGTGTTCCTTGTCCCTTATGGACATCAGACAGTTCCATGAAAGCATCTTTCTTTCTTTTTCTTGTGTTTGGAGCAGTATGGATAGAAAACAAGCATCTATCTCAAATGCTTTTATCAAAGGATGCAGTAATTTTTAAATGTTGAAATTCATATGTTTGTTACTAAGTACTTGACTAATTTCAAAATACTGAACACTTTCAATTGCTTTAATTTTAAGCCTCCGATTTTTAAAAACACACATTTGTTTTTATAGCACTGAAAATCTTCCAGGTACTTAATAACACTCAGCACTTACAAGCCAGGACAAGACACAGAGGAGGAGAGAGAACAAAGGGGGTTTGTATGTCTCTTCAGGGAAGAGAGAAGTGCAATTATATGAGAATCAACAAAAAACTTCAAGGAATTGGGTATTGACTACTGCTGTAATGTAGGACTTATGGAAATCTAAATAAAATAGTGTGCAGAGGGCAGTTTACTGCGGGTTTTTTTTCAATAAAAGTTCAACTATTTGGTTGGAGAAAATGCATTTATAAAATTAAAACAAGAGCTTGACAATGTGCGTAAGCAGCTTACTTTTTGACTGTTGTCCTTGAGTGCTGTATTCCTTAGTGTGAATTGAGAACGTAGCAAGAGCTCCTTTTCTTCTCCGGTATGAAACCATTTATCACAACTGAATACCTGTCATCTACCTGAAACTAAAGATTTGGATTTTCTCTTTGAAATTTCCTTTAGTGATTTATGCTGCTAAGAACAGGGAAAGCTTCTAAATAAGTGTTTTACAGTTGTTTTACAAAAGCCCAGTTTACCTGTTCTGTAATTACATCTGTAGTGTGTACTGGGGCTGCACAGAAGTACAATGGGGAATTGGCCCTTTGACCCACTTGTTTGGTCAAAATGTAAGCAGGGATTCACCTCCACACACAGCTCGCCTCCAGCGCTGTGTTTACTGGCCAGCCTGTCAGCAGGCAGCTGAGAACCATTTTCAGCCTAGAGGAAAATAAGTAGTTTTGTTTAGCATTGGGTTGTTGGCTTTTTTTCTTTCTAAAAAGCTAGCCTTCTGTTAAACATATTAAGCATGTTAAGTTGAGCTAATCATGTGCCATGTCCTTTATATTTGGAGACTGTAGATTTTTTTTTTATATAAAATTTCTCTGGAATGATTGCAGGATTTTTATATAACTTGACTTTATATGGCACCAATCGTGTCCTTTGGAGTTAATAATGCTCATATTAAGGTTTGATTCTGAAATATAGCAAAACCTCAGTAGGGCATATGGAAATAAGAGGCCCCGTTGTGAGCTAATGACCTCTGTGAATGAACGAACATGTCAGCACCGTAAAATGAGATACACTTAATAGCTTTTTACAATGGATGCTTGTATACGATACACATCAGCGTACTGTGAAGTGGCTTGTTATGATAAGACCATAATATAGAACTTTTCTGTTGAAATGGTTCTCTCTACTTCTTGGGAAATATTTGTTCAAATAAATATGTGGGTTAGTGAGGCAACAGATAGTTATTTGTCTCTCAAGTGTGAGTAATGTAATATGAACAAGCATTAATGACCTAACTCCTCAATTCAACAGGAGATCCTTATTTTTCTTACACGCTATCTTATTTCTTAATATTTTGGAACCCATTGCTCAGTGTGTGTTGTGTGTTCTCTGGGGAGCTGAGCACAAGCTACAAGCTTTGGATAACCCTCAGTTCTGCTCAACTTTATCATCTCTTGGACACTCTCTAAGACTTCTTCAGCTCAATGGCTGGCAACTACATGTATCTGCTCCCTGAATCATCCACTAACATGTGCCTGAAATAATGAAAAGACTCGCAGTTTTCAGTAGATGTGAGAGGTAGAATTGGCCAAACCGTCCACATGATTTAGAAGTCTTTGCCTGATTTCCAAAAGAACCTTGGCGAAATTGAAGCTCTATGAAATTCTGTGAGACTTACCACTTTGATACACGGCTGAAGCAGTTCACAAAATTGCTGTCCACAGGGCAGAGGCAGCAGGAGAGAATGGGCACTCTGGGCTCAGCTGTTCCAGAATGAAATCTGGTGGTTTAGACTGACCCCTGATGAAGGTGAGTCAAATGTAAAATGGAAAGTTAATCTAGCTCAGGGAGTGAGGGAACAAGGAACCAGTGACAGACAATATAGCCAAAGGAAGATCTGAAAGGGAACATCAACAAGGAGGAAAAGTTGGGTGTTAAGAGACAATGGTCAAAAATGATAAGACACAATCCCTTCGAATGACAATCCCTTCCAGAAGTTGGCTTGTAACCAGAGGCTCAGGAGTCTCGGTGCTGCTGGGCAACAAGTTTCATAGCCATTTGCTAAAATGTGCGTTTTATTCCTCTGTAGGTATCAGTTACCCAAAGGATGGCAAACTAAAACAGCTCTTAGTTGCCACTCTTTTACCTGTGTGAGCCTGATGTTTTCTAATGCTGCTGTTGAACCACAGAAGAGTCAACATGCATCACAGCATTGACACACTAGAAATTGCTCTTGTTCAAATTCAGTCTTTTTTAAAAAACAAACAAACAAGCAAACAGAGCATTCTCTTTGGAGCATATGATTAAAGTTGCAATTCAAGTGGAGATAAGACCATCTGGGCAACTTTACTCAGCTCTTTGGCATCAAAGTACAATGAGATGATTTCAAAGCAGTGTCTTGAGTGGGGACTGGGGCTGCAGGAGGAATCAGGTCATGCTCAGATCAGCTCAGTCTGGTTCTGGAGGGCTGAATCCTGTTTCTATGTCTCCATAGACAGAATTATTACTGGATGCTGCCAGGTCATTTCAGCTATAATTTTCAGAAAAGGTCATTTTTATGTTCTCTGCTCATCAGTTGCCTTGAGACACACAGCTCTGATTAGGAGAACTGCTGAGTCTTGATGGCTTCATCTGCAGATGACAAGGGCCTGTGCTGTACACATCCAGTACAGCAAGGCTCTGGTCGTGCCTGTTGCAGACCGTAGCAGCAGTGCTATATAATGGTGTGGATTCTAGAAACTGGGTTTCTTGAAGTGTTAAGGCAGGCTCTTGAAATTAGTAGAAATAGTTTGTTGATGTCTCATCTGAAAACAGTGATAATGCTGCTTCTACCTCAAAGGACTGTTGCTGCAATATTTTGGAAACTGCTTGGACACTACTACAAGGACATTTCTTGATCATCTTGCCCAGAGAGCAGTTTTGGATGGTGCTCCATAAATAAAGAAGTCAGGAATCGATATGTAGTGACCGTGCTGGGCTGCTCTGTCTTGCTGTAGGTATCACAGGCAGCACCTGGAAGATTCAGCTGTTCCTGCAGCCCTACCGTGCAGCCCCATGCAGCACACGAACAACAAGGGTGGGATGGTGTGCCCCTTTCTTCTCAGCATCATTTAGCATCACAAAATGGATCTGACTGAGAGCAAGCTGGCTCAGATCTTCCAGTCTGGGACAGCTGCCTGACTTCATTTGCAGCATGGTGTCGGTGTGGGGAAGCAGATGGAGCAAGGGTGCCATAAGACAATCTGCTTGTTGCCGTGGATGATGTAGTTTGAAACAAGGGTCTACAGCACGAGGACCTATGCACAAAGCATCTGAATAAACAGGACACACTGGAGTCAGAGCAGCAGAGCTGTGAAACGGTGTCTTGCCAGAGGACACACTCCAGAGGGGGTGGAAATCTACCCTGGTTTGAGTGGCCTGGAGTACATTTTGAGTGGTGTATTTTGTATTAAGGTGACCATGCTGATACCTTTAAGAACATGATACAGCTGGTGGTTGCAGAGATATGAATATACTAAAAAGTGCAGGAGAGGTGTTGGCCTACATTAGTATCTTCTGTGACACAAAATTGGTCACTGTCTTGGTCAGATACTCAGTAGCAAACACACTGTAGAAGGCAGGAGGCTGTCCATCAGCCATACTGCAGCTCCATTTAGCCTTGTGCTGCCTGAATACTGTGTGTCTTCTCAGTATTTGATCACTATTTGCATTTAACAAGCGACCTTGGAGCTGGGATGAAATATAGTTCACGCCAGTGGCTACTTGCCATCCCTTGTTATATCTGCCTGCTTTAAGGTCATTGCAAAACATTAGATGGACTTCTGGTGAAAATAATTGGTTTTCTCTTTGGACAATGTTCCAAATTTAGCACATCCTCTCCGAATCTTAGCAAATCACTTTCCTGGAGCTGCATCAAGCCTCAGTGTTCAGTGTTTAAAGCTTAGTGTTAATGCCTGTTGGAGATGATGTTGTAACAGTTAGAAGCCCCTGTCACACTTTGAGTGATGGCCTTGTTTTCTGGAAAGCTCTCTAGCATCTTGGAGATGTCAAATTTTGGAATCAAGTGCTGACTTTAATGCAGGAAAGTTCCCTGTGGGCCCTCATATTTTATCCAAAAATCCAAACCTTTGTATACAATTGTTGTTGTTGATTTCCAGTCTAGGACATTGCCTCAAATTCCCCCCAAGTTTGGTGTCACCAAAAAGGCTCACATCTCTTTGCAGCTAATCAGAAAGAGGGGCTAGGCATTAGAAGATCGTCTGATTTTGAAGACATTGAAGGAACCCTGGATTAGTAGCTCTGGAGCTGAAGATTTATAAAGTGACTTTATGCATTATATTCCTTTTCCTGGAGGGACTGAATCCTTCTCTTGACAAAATGAGACATCCCTTTTCTGCTTCTCTCCATTTTGCACAGTTCATGCTCCCCGGGGATGGGAGGAGTTCCTTCAATGAAATATAAACAAAAAAATCAAGACTCAGTTGCTACATGGAGAACAGTAATTAGCGTTTTCACTGTGAATGCTTAAAACCCTTTACATGTTTTAACCCTTTTATTCTTGTTTTCCAGGTGAGGAAATAGATTTGGCTTAAAACTCCCCAGAAAGGCCTGGGCAATTCTGTCCCTGAAACACATAATTTCTTTGTGTAATGGATAGAGTGTGAGATTAGGAGCCAGAAAGCACCAGCTGCCAGAATTTTTCCTCAAACATTCATAATGGATATGGATTCATTCAGGCAAGCTCTCAGTTTTACCATGAAACGTGAACTCCACCATCACATTGTTGTACCTCCAGCTCAAAGGTATTTAGATGGAAGTGAACTCCAAGTAAAGTCCATATCCAAGTTGCTCCATGGCACCACACGGAAGTTAAGATTTAGTGCCCGGTAGAGGAAGGAATCCCTTTCCTGAATGAAGGGCCCAGCTGTGTGTTACTGCTGTGCCTGTTGCTAACATTATTTCTGATGAGGCGTGTTTACTTACTTTCACCATGACTGTCCGGAAATCCCATGGCAAGGAGTGTCAGAACATTTGCCAAATCACTACTTCACCCATCAAGCTGATTGTTTCATGTTATTCGGTCTGGTTCACATTAAGGCTTTGCTCCATCGCTGCCTTTGCTCTTTTGGGGTATATTGATTACTTGCAGTGGGTTTTATAAAAAACAGCTCTTTTTGAGGGATTACTCCCCCCTTCTCTCACTGAGCCTGTGGCGTGTTAGTAAATATAGTCCTCATCTCTTCTCCTTCAGACATGGTCTCTCTTAAGGCAATTCATCCAAAAGAATCAAAAGCAAACTCTTTCCACTGGTTAATTACTATTGTAATGTCTTTTGCAAAGCAAACAAGAAAGAAGAAGGAGCCTACCTATAAAATGGAAGGAATGTAATAAAACTGAAAGGGCCTTAATTTCTTCTCCTGACAGGTATCTTATTTTTCCATACATCGAAACTGGTGTAAGTCAGAGAAGTCCTGCAAACAGAGGGAGGCTGGTGCTGCATGAGAGCCAACTGGCTACGTGAAGGGAAAGTCTGGCAGCCTGGAGTCTGGCTGGCTGGGGGTGCACACTGCTGAGACCCCTCACGCCAGCTCAACCGGGGGGGACTGAAGCCTCTCCAGGGGGCTCCTCCAGAGCAAAAGAGGAGATTTGAGTGATAAAGGCAGGCCTGAAAGACTGTCTCAGATCTGCTGTCTGCAGCCCCTGTAAAACTCTGCGCTGGACAGAGGGGGCCTTTCACAGCCTGGGCTCGGAAGCCTGGCGTACACCCCAGCCTCTGATTTAACAATTTCGTCTTACTTCCAACCTTAGATGAATGGCGAAAGCATAAGGGATCAGAGAGAGAAGACTGTTGCTTTGCAAGAGAGAGGCAACACCTTCTTGGAACCCTTTGCAAGTTACATTATTGCTCCTCTTATTTATTTGCACAGTTCCACATTGATCCAGCTGTTTTTGCCTATCGGTAAAGAATGAGCTGAATTAATAGAAGGGTGAAACTCTGCTGCAGAGTACATGCTCCAATAACTAGTTTTAAAAGTCAGTTACTAGTTTTATTTCTGCTATTCATGTGTTGAGTTTATACCTAATTGGCTTTTTTCTTGTGCTTCAAGAATTCCTGAGGTAACTTGAGAAGGAAACAAGATGGGATTGTGCTCTGCAAATCCTTTAAAATGTAGGGAGGCACTTTGAAAAGCTGTCTTAATCTTAAAGTGCTTAATTTTACTTTTGAGATTCATATTGTTTCCCTGGAAGGTATGTGCAGACTGATAATTCAAATAGCAAAATTCTACTAGTAAATCTAGTAAATTAGATGCTTTGTGAAGGTGCTGTGAATACTTTGTAAAAGGTAAAATGTTTGCTTTGCACCAATGTGTTTATATGTTAGTGTATGGAAATGCCTGTCAATGGGGCAGGAAAAGAAAATGGAGGAAGGACAGGTGCTGTCACCTCTGAATTTGTGCCAGACCCCTAGGCTTGTTTTGTTAATGCTTCTCTCTCTCTGGAGTAATGAATTTATGGGTGAGATGATAATAAGAGGCAAAGCAGGCCAGGCCTGGAGGTTTTTCCACCTTTTGAGCCAAAAGGGGCGATGAGAATATCAACACCGGTAATAAGAATAAAAGACCTAGAGGAATGGAGTTACTGAACCTTAGAGACGGACTGAAGAAATCTAACCTGGAATTAGGCTACAATAGAGAGTTTTATGAGTTTTCTGACTCAGCTCAACAGCTTTTAATTAATTGGCTGACGTATGCTGATTTCAACATTGTAATCCACAGCAGCAAACTCCACGTGGAAGTGAGAAACACAGACGAATACAACTTGTCAGGTCGCTGCAGTGTTTGAGTTTTATGCACTCTTTTGGCTACGTGGTTATGTTGCAGAAGAGGTTACAACGACTTAAACTGGAAATGCTCACAGTCCTGATGAAAGCTTTGATATTTGAAACATGGAGGAAGATTATGCTCTGGGCACATGCCAAAAAAATGAGAGGGAGGGAGGAGCTGACACCACCTTAGCCGGATTTGAGCTTTGTTGGCTGAGATGAAATCAGCTGGGAGAAGACCCGAGGAAAAAATTCATCTCTGGTAACAGGAAATCGCATTTCTTAAACCTGCTACAGGGACTCCCAGCCATACTGTGCCATTCCCCAGCGTGCCTGTTGTGGAAGTGGCTAAAAGCTGTCAAAAAACACAGTGCCAAGAGAAACCATGTAAAGAAAATATGGGTGTTCATCTCTCACCCACCCCAGGCCTCTTCCTTGGCATCATCTCACAAGCCAATTGCCCCTCTCTGTTCCAGCCTCACAGACCCACCCATCCTGTACATGTGAACTGCAAACAAAAATGAAAAAAAAAAAAAAAAAAGCTTGGAGAAATGTCTTTCAAATCTTTTGTTTAATAAAAGGTGGCTAAACAAGTCGATGTGATCACCAGCTTAAAGTCACTGTATAATCCATGACTTTGCTGGGAAGTTTGGTAAGAGATCCTCCAAGAAGTAAAGCAAAACCTCAGGACATGCAAATAAACATCCATTTCTTGGCATTTCTATACACTTACTTGCTGCTGCTTGTAAGCAGCACAGTGCAGCTAACATCTGCATCTGATCTCATTCCTCAGTTCCGCTTACCCTTCACCCTTCTAGGAAGGTAGACGGTGCCATTGACTCGTCTTCCACGTTTGGGCCACTGTTCTGCAGTTTTTCATCTCAGTATACAGCTAATTAAATATGTAAGCATTTATTATAAATTATGGCCTATCAGTGGGAAAATTCTGTCACAGATAAGTCTCCAGATTTGCTGCTGTAAATCTTGAATGGCTCATTGACGCGTGGTTAAAACACAGCCGTAAATCTCTTTGTGAGACATGCGGTGAGGAAGGAAACACACAGGCTTTTTTTCATGACAGCAGTTACAAGGAAAACGCTCAGAGCTCTGCGTTGCTGGCAATCTGACCCCATCGGTGTCTGAAGTAATTAATGGATTCCTGTTGTTGTACTGCAGCTGGAAAGTGATAAAAAGAAACAATCAAGTTGCTTTTACCTTGATTCCTGTCACTAAGAAATACAAACACCCATAAAAGCTTTCAGATGTTTTCACTTGAGTTCAAGTCAAACATTGTGAAGTTTACAGTTCCCACCCCCAACTTTTGATCTGAGTATGATGTAATCAAACTGCATCTCTAACTTAAAAGGAGGTGTGTAGCTAACACATACCAGCTCTGAAGTATGCTTGGATGCTGCTGAAAAATCCATCAGGGTGCAAAAATTGCCATTGTTTTGAGGAAATTTACACTAAAATATTTTCTTGTATTTTTGTATTGTAAGATGTAGGCACAAAGGAGAAGGTGCGCAGAGACAGACTGCAGGAAGAATACATGGAGCTGTTGCTGCCTCTTTCCTAATTAGTGTATGAGTCTACAAATAGTTAATCCAGTACTACTGAACTCCTGTCCTCCTCCTGCTCTGTTTCTGGGGAACCCCATGCATCAGCCCAGAGACTTACCTTAATGGAATGAGTCGGCCAGAAACCAAATCCAATCAAAATCTGGGGGGAAAAGTGTTTTGTTCCCTTTTGGGACCAAAATTAAATCCCCTGGGGGCCAAGTGAACGCCAGAGGTGGTAGAAGGAGGGAACAGCAGTGCCAGCTGGGGGTGACACCCTGCTCCTGGAAACCAGGGAGACCAAACCCCGTGGGACTTTAAGCACTTGGTGGTGTTGAACACTAAACAGTACTTATCAAAAGATGCCTCCGTTGTCGTGTAAAGGACAATGGCGCAAAGCTGTGAGGTGCAGGAAGCTGGGGCGCAGTGGATTTTGCAAGCATTTTTGGAAGAGAAAGCCAGCATATTTGGAAAACTACATGTGGGAGGCTGTTCCCTGCGTGTAGTGTGGGGACACAGCTATATGAAAGGAGGCATTAATGGGGAGTGCGGCTGCAGCACCAGCTCAGGAAAGCTGCTTGGTGCTCGCTTACTCCCTTCCCTTCCATCAAAGCTCGAGCACTTTGCTGAATAAAGGCATATGGGACCAATAAAGCAGATTTAAGGAGATGGCGTCCAGGTGGCAAAAGGGTATAATGGGAAATGACTTATGGGAAAATGTTGCATTCAAAACTCTTCTGTTGGTTTAGGTGACCCTGTAAATCTAGGCCCTGCTTTTAGTCAATGGGACTACTCATGAGAACTAAATTGCTTATGTTGCAGGATTGAGCCTACTGAAAGGAAGACTTTTCAAGGAGGTCTAAATAAATGTTGTAACTCATGCGCATAGTGCTCTTGTTTTTTAGCACTAACCCAGTTGTGAGCACAGCCAACCAATTTGCTGTAATTTGTATATTTGGTTAGTATGTGTTTACAGAGGGGAGATCTGGATTTATTTTAAAGCACTCTTTGCCCCTGGTTTCCGTATCCTTACCTTAATCCCTCTCCACAAAAGAAGCTCAAACAAAACCCCCAAAACCTCCCTCCCCCCTCCTTAGCTGAAAACTTGAAAGCAAGCCCCGTACAGTGTACCTTTCATATGCACATAGGTACCTTGCAGTGAAATGAGAAACAGCAGAAGAGCATTGCAATATCCATGACAGAGTGGTAAAGGAAAAAACAAAAAACCTTCAGTAAAATACTGCTTTGTTAGATCTTAATAACAGAAAAAGTCCCCCTAGAAATAAATCCTCAACATGATTGTCATATGAAAGAGAATCCTTCCACGTTGAAACCAAATGTTCAAAAGCTCTGTGCTTTGTTTTATTAATGCCCATAATTTATTCTTCTTAGAAAACATCCCTCGCAGGCTGCCAGAGCACTCAGTGTGGTGTACATCATAATAAAAACAACTTAGAAGGCAAAAACGCTAGAACAAAAACAAAACTCTGAAAGCTTTAGTGAATAAAACCATGCAGGGGGGTCTGGAAAAAGGACACAGATGTTGTGAAGAATCAAAAGCAGAAGACAAATTATAAGCAGAAATATAAACTGAGCTTTGCAAACAAACGAGTCATTTTAGAAGTCTCAAATAATCATATGTAAAACTCAAGTCAGGGATCATTTGTGTAGCCCAAAAACCTTCACTGCACAGCAGCTCCTCTCTGCAGTGTCCAAAACCAAACAGGCCAGTTTGCTCTTAGTGCTTTCACCAGAATTGAGTGGGTTTCAATGCGGGAGTAGCTGTCACCGTGATCGATACCTGCTCAGTCTAGCACTCAGAAGGCCTTAATCCATATTACAGTTGGGCTTTTAGCTTCCTTTCACAATGGATTTTATATGTGCCTCCCTTGAAATGCAAGGATGAGTTGTTCATTCACTTGACATAGCTTTTGTACCCCAACTGTAGGCAATAAAAAATCAGTATTTTTTTCTTCCAAAAATAGTGACCGATTTCCTCAGCCCCCAAAGCATTGAAATGTTTATGTTCTCTCCAGATAATAATTTCTTTTTCAGGAAGATGAAAATCCAGGCACTTCAGCAATGGTGGTCAACCTGCCGGTCTTGTATTACAATTGCTGCATGGACAACCCAAGTCATGCCAGGGCAGTTGGACCAACAGCTTCTTGCTGACACAGCAGCTGGTGGGTGGTTAAAATTCCTCACCATGCTTAAAGGCTGGTCTTACTGTATGGTCTGCAAATCTACCTGTGTGTCCAACCCCTGCCCTGCTGTGGGGCTCCTTGGAGGTTGTTACTCCTTCCTCTATAAGCCTTTTCTGGAGTTTCTTGGCTTCTCAGTTCTCTAGGGTATGTTGGCTTTATTTGTGGCTGTGTGTGTTGGCTACTCTCACCTATGGATTGGTGTTACCTTCTGATACATTGCTGTTTGGTGAATAAGGTACAATGCATGGGGAGTGTGTAGCTATCATATCGGTTCTTTTTTTTTCCTTTTTTTTTT